>MU376300.1:0-91254 GCA_022495205.1 Hypoxylon sp. FL1150 | reverse complement strand
AATTAAATATAATTTAATTAATATTTTATATATATATATATAAAATTAAATTAATATATTAATTTTAATTTTAATATTAATAATTTTTTTTTTTTAAAAATTATTATTAATATTATTAAATAATAAAATATTAGCGATAATTTTGCCGATATATCGTAATTATTTCGTTTAAATATTATAATTATTTTGCAAATATTTTTAAAATTTAAATTATATTATATATATATATTTATTTATATAATTTCTATTTATCGTAATTTTATATATATGAAATATTATTTTTTTACATTTAATTTTTTTTTTTAATAATTTTTTAATTCGTAATATAAATTAATAATAAAATAATTTTATATTATTAAAAATATTACGAAATAAAATTTATTACTAATTATCCTAAGTAAAAATAATAATAGAATAATCTCGTAAAAAAATAAAATTTATTATTATTTTTAAATGAAATTTTTAACTTAATAGGCCTTTTCTTTCGCGTCTAAGTCGCGGCTAGGTCGCGGCTAATTTGTGGCCCGGGGGGGATGGTATGTAAATGTAACTATCTTTTTCTTAATAACCAGGGGGGGGAGGATATATAGATATGGCTTTCTTCCTTTTTGGCCGCCGCTAGGTCGTGGCTAGGTCGTGGTTATTTCGCGTACGCGGGGGAGGTATGAAGATTATCATGTAATAGGGGGGTTCTTGTTATTTGTTTCGCCATGGGGGGGTAGGTAGGTTACTGTTAACAGTAATAACGCAAATCGAAAGGGAGGTAAAAGATCGGTGAGATCAAAGGTCTTTCGAAAGTAATAATACGTGATAAATACTATTAATAAAAGCTCGTAAATTGCGGTAATTATTTGATATATAATAATATAATATTTTATATAAATAAAATTATTTTAAAAATTTCGTATATTACGGTAGCTATGGATTTTTTATTAAATAATATAAAAATATTATTTTATTTTAATTAAAATTAATAATAAATTAAAAATAAATCGATAGGGAATTAAAAATAAATTAATAATAAAAATTAAAAATATTTTAATAATAAAAATTAATAAAATCGAATCGAAATTCCTAATTAAACCCGGCGAAAAATCGAAAGTAAATTAATAATATAAAAAAATAATAAAATCAAAGCTCTTAGTAATCGAAATTACATAATAAATATAAAATAAAATTTAATATAATAAATTATATAATAAAATAATTTTAAAAATTCATATATTATAATAATTATAAATTTCTTATTAAATATAATAAATTATTTTATTTTATTAAAATTATTTTAATATAAAATTATAATAATTATATATTAAAATAATTTCCCTTATAAAATTTTATTAATTTATAATTTTTTTATTAAAATAATTATTAATTAATATTAAAAAATAAAATTTAAAATTATATTAATGCGATACGTTTAAAACCGGCGATAATTATATATATAAAAAAAACGAAATAATTATAATATTTAAAAAATATAATTATTAATTAAAAAATATTAATTAAATATAATTTAATTAACATTTAATATATATATATATAAAATTAAATTAATATATTAATTTTAATTTTAATAATTACTTTTTTTTTTTTTTTTTTTTTTCCCCCCCCCACTTTTTTTTAAATAATTTAATTATATAAAAGCCCCTAATTATATATATATAATTTAATAAATTAGAAATTTTCAATTTAATTTAAAAATAAATTATTAAAAAAAATAATTTTTTAATAAAATTCTAAGATTTTTTAAAAATTTTTATTTATAAAAATTATTATTTTAATTATTAAATTATTATTTAATTATTCCTTAGTTAATCTTAATCCGAAAAAAAAATTTTTTAATTAATTTAATTTTTATTTTTATTTTTTTAATGAGTTTTCCTATTTGCACCCCCAAAAGTTCCTATCGGGCCCTTATTTGCACCCGTGTACATCCTCAAATCGGGGGCGATAAGACCTCATATCCAGCTACCGTACCTATTACATTTACAACGTAATAACTTTACGAAATCGCCCATGATTTCCTAATAATTGGTATCATTCAATTGCTAATTCAATTGCGATTCAAATGAATCAGGTTGCATCGTTATACGATATCTAGGTTTGAAGCTATTCGTACATGGAGTAATTTGGTGGGAATTCAATAGAGCCGCATCTTGCGATCTCCAAGAAGGTGGTCATGTGAATCCTGAAATACCTTGAATTCGATGCCACCCGGGGAGAAGATATCACATTATGATGCAACCTGGTTCATTCGAATCGCAGTTGAGATAGCTATTGATTGATTCTAATTATATAAGAATTGGAATAGATTTCGTGAAGTTATCAGGTTGCAACCCTCCTGGATAGAAATGAGGCCTTATCGCCCCCGATTTCAAGATGTACACGGGTGCAAATAAGCCCCCGATAGGAGTTTTTGGGGGTGCAAATAGGGAAACTCTTTTTAATTAGTCTTAATCCGGGGGTGGAATGGATTAACTAACTAATTTTATAACCTTATTAATGTGGGAAAGGCGCTCTAGAAAGACTCACGCCTCATTTTGAACAATATATGATATATGGCAAAGTAACACGATGCGACAGAGTCATCTGAAACTCGAGTGTTTTCTAAATTTACTTTTGGTTAACTTCGGTACTATCTGATGTGGTCTTGGCGGGCGTTTCTTGACGTTCGAGTCAACTCCAAGTTTATCGCCGTCGGTCTATTTCATTCGTCTAGTTTGGCTCGAGCCATCTAGAGCCACGAATTGGCAAATTGGCATCGGTCTTAAACGATTTCTCTAAACGATGCTTCTACGGTAGTATCTGAAAAACAAGAGACCATTTACCGAATTGGGACTCGGGAACTTGTAATTAGAACCCCTCGGGAGTCTTCGGGATTGTGGAGAGATGGAGATGGCCTCCTACCGCCTATTATCGCCGACGGAGAACCGCCACGACGTAATAGAAGGCCGCGATTCCAGGATCATGAAAAGTGAGACGATAAACGCGACTGGTGATAGCGAAGAAGATGAAGGCAGTGATGATGAGCAGGGTCGCATGCTCCCGCTTGGGCGCGGACACGTAGAGGAGGGGGTAGCCGCAGGAACCCAGACGAGTTCTCCACGTCGACCGCAGTGGCCACTCGCGACATCTACTGTAGCCTGTGTCGGTACAATTTTCTGTCTGGCGTGGATAGCGCTATCTTTAGACGTTCTGGGGCGGCCAGAGCCGCCGAACCCGTCTCCTCTGGAGGTAGCCCTGGCTGCCCCCCTTCGGCGTCCTGACAAGGACTACATCTTGGATCCCGGATGGGACTTCAAAGCACCCAACCAGGTACGAACGTACGACTGGGTCATTGTTGATAAGGAGGGTGATCCAGATGGCATTCAGAAGCGAATGATGACGATCGACGGTCAGTTTCCGGGGCCGATGATTGAGGTCAACGAAGGCGATGTTGTCGAAGTCAATGTACGTAATTTAGCATTCAACGCCACAGCCATCCACTGGCACGGGATATTCCAGAACGGCTCGAACTGGATGGATGGGGCTGCCGGCGTTACTCAGTGCCCTATAGTCCCTGGGTCTTCGTACCAATACAAGTTCAATGTCACTGGTCAAGCCGGCACCTGTAAGCAAGCGACTCCCTTCCATCGTGATCCTCGACGATCATACCCATCCTCTCCCCGACGTCGTACTCACGAACAGGTCGCTGATTCATCTCTCGCAGATTTCTATCACGGCCACCAGGGGGTCCAGGCTCTCGGTGGGCTTGTAGGGCCGCTGGTGATTCATAGTCGAGACGAAGCCACGGGCCAGCCACTCCCTTATTCGTCAGACCGTGTGATCCTACTTCAGGACTGGTACTACGACTCAGACAGCGGGCTAATGCGAGATGTTTTATCTCCGGGCGTCGAGGACGCACCCATGCCCAATACAGCGCTGATTAACGGCGTGAACCAGGCGGTCTGCCAGAACCATCCCAGTCGTCCGTGTTCGGCAGCGGACAGGCTCCTCCCTACTTTGGAACTAGCCCCTGGGGTTGGCCACAGGCTGCGGTTTCTGAACGTCGGGGGATTTGCGTGGTTCCAGGTCGCCGTAGACGAACACAGCTCTCTGCCGATTCTCGAGGCCGATGGCACCTCTGTAGAGCCAGCCCCTGGATCCGCCGCGCTAGTAATTGCCCCGGGGCAACGATATAGTGCAGTCTTGACAGCAGATCGGCCGGGAAACGACGCTTTCTGGCTTCGAGCTCGAATGATAACGGCCTGTTTTGTCGGCCAAGACTTTCCAAAAGATAGCATCGACGAAGCGAGAGCTATCGTGCGTTACCGCACTCCTGCGAAGCGGCACGATGATGAGGAACATCTCCCCTTACCCACGACATCCTCGGAACTCCCATACATCCCAATATGTAGAGACATGAGCTCTACCACTTCTTTTTCTCCTTCCCCAGCATTGCCAGCACCAGAATATGCCGATCACTCGTGGTATATCCGCGCGAATCTCGCCATTGGCGACTGGCGACTGCAGCGTGGCGTCATGAACTCTTCTTCGTTCCGACCGAACCTCAAATCACCGACTCTACACCGCGTCCTCGACGGCCTCGCCCATCACAACGAGTCCTTCACCCAAGACGGCATTCTCGACGCCGCATTCGACCACGACTCCGAGCTGGTCATCTCGCACGGCGGCGTCGCCGATACCGTAGACATCATCTTACAAAACATGGACGAGAACAGCCACCCCTTCCACCTCCACGGCACGCAGATGTGGGTTCTCGGTGCCGGCCACGGCTACTTCCCGGGATACGAAGCACTCGGGCTGCAGCCGGAAGGAAAGGGGCTTCTCGACCCCGCCAACTCGAGCGTCGTCGATAACCCCCTGAAAAGAGACACTGTCACCGCAGAGGGCTTTGGCTGGGTGCTTCTGCGGTTCGTGGCGGACAACCCGGGCGTGTGGCTATTCCATTGCCACGTTATATGGCACTCGGAAGCGGGCATGGGGATGCAGTTCCTCTCGCGCGTAGACGTCATGCGTGAGTGGGACCTCCCCGAAGAAGCGAGACGGCTTTGCGACGCACCGGAGGAGGAACTAAGGAAAGGAGCCGTTCCCAAGGACGAGGTCTTCTTCGGGTTTGGAGACGACGAGGAAGGGTAACAGAAACGGGAGAAATAATAGGTCCTGCTTCCATACAACGCGGATGGTCGACGGCTCCTATATGTATAGGTACCTATAGATGTAGGAGCCGCCGCAAGGAAGCCTTCGGGGTTGCAGTCCCGTGTCGCACAGCACTGAGCGGCCAGCACGCAGACTTGATCAGCCCTCCTGCACGATGCGGACATGTGGCTCGGGTTTAGCAAAAGTCCACGTTGTATGTGGAAACTTACCGCGAGCCTCGAGACATCCGAGTTGAGGCGACTGCATGACGAGGATTGGTTACCAAGATATAGATATGCCAAAAGGTGTTGGCTTGCTCTAGCTTGACGATGCTTGGATAGAGTCTGGATTTATCTTATTCTGCGAGAAGTGTCACAGCTTTCCCGTCCTAAGTGTATCCTCTTTCGAAGCTGAGAGATAAGGAGCCTCTCGTGTTTCAAGGAGAGATGGACATTGGTGTCTTTATACTACCACCTATCTAGAACCTCTATTCTATAATTTATATTATCCCTATTTTCATCAACACTGGGAGTTAGTAACAAGATTTAGACTTCAGTAGACAAGTGATAGTATATACTGTTAACTGTCTATTTGGTAGATACCTGATTCTACTGCCTCTTCTACCATAGTTCTTCGTTCCCGAGTTATATGCTCTTCGAAATATGTCTCTTCAATAATGTCTTCTCCCAATTTCATAGGCACCAGATACTAATTTAGGTAATTGATGAAGAAGCGACACGTGCGCTTCTTATGGGACTCGTCTTCTAACCTAATTGGTGGGTAGACACGGGTAGAATCTTACGACCCGAGTGGATATTTTCTTCCCGAGTCCTACACTGCAAGAGCCGTGTCCATGCATACACGACTACGAGCAAACACATTGATAAAGAAGGGAAACCAAGATGGTTTGGTTGTATGGTTTCTCTTTTCTCCTCTTTTTCTCGGGCATAATTCTTCTAATCGATATACTGCTTCTCAGCTATACAGTTTACTACTCAGCGCTGGGTTCTTTTTCTATCCACCGCCTTTTCTTCCCCCAACCCCCCTTTTCCCGAGCCCTAAGCACTCACTTAATTGTCTAATCACCCGAGGCCCGATCCCATGCACACGATGCAGTGGTATTATGCAAGTCTTCTTTCTCTTCTCTCCTCCACATACCTCTCCAGACCCCCGGCCGAGAATAAAATGCAATGCATAATAGCCTCCAAAATGCTTTCTTCGTAGAGAAAAGGGGCCCCGTAGCAGACGAAGGAGGGGGCTACGATCACCAAGAAAGAGTACCGTGGTTCAATGCGCCGCTGTTTTCAGGAAAACCATCACGCAAAGGCGGTAACCTCCGGCCACTTCTCATGGGCGGCCGCCTTGAAGGCGTCTGCCTCGCTACTACGCCATTGCTGCAGGAGAGCAAAAACCTCCGCGGCTTGTTCGTGGTCTATAGCTTTCAGGCTTAGAACTCCCGCAAGTGCCTTCTCGCTCTCCTTCTTATCCTCGCCCAGTAATCTTTCGCTCTTTATGGCTGAGATGACGTGGGAAGGGCTGTCTTTGTGCTTGGTCTGGAAATCGGCATTTAACTCGCTTAGGTCCGCAGAAGGATTGACGGCGGTGAATTTAGCTTTTAGAACTTCGGAGACCTTGGCAGGTAGAGACCTAATCTTGGAATGGAGGACTAGGCAGAATCGAATAACCTGCTCATGGACCATAGGGTTGGTTGGGTCGATGGCTAAAGCAGCATTCAAGCACCGTAGGGCAAGGATGTATTTTTCTAAGACATATTAGTACATAGGTACCTAAGATAATAAGCAAATGCATTTGGGACGTACCTCTTCTAATGAAGACCTCGAACCCGGCGATCTGCCCCTCGATGTATTTAGGACTAAACTGAAGGATCGGTGCGAGGAACTTCGTAGCTTCGGCTAAGGGTTCTGTTGTAGCAGCAAGCTTCAATCCGTTAGGGTCGTCATCCTTCTTCACAGGTTCAACGGCAGCTCCTTTGGCCTTGTTAGGATCCTGCTTGGCTGCCCTTTCGGCGGCTTCTCGTTCGGCCTTTTGGGCCTCTTTCTTGGCCTTCTTGGCCGCCTTCTTCCTTTCCGCAGCCTCATCTCTGTTGGCTTCTGATCCGTCCACGCCATTTACCTGGGTACTGTCATACAGACTCAAGTAGACTGCGATGGCCCCAAGGGCGGCACGAGTGTAGAATGGGTGTTCACGGATATGATCTTCCCAGCGAATCATGTCGACGTAGGCGCGAATTTGCCCTTTCCTGAGAGAGAAACTGTGGAAATCGAATTGATCTTCCTGCCAAACTTCAAAGATGTTGTAGACTGCATGGAATCGTTTCAGGGCCAGGCCAATGTTCCCGCTGCGTACCCACGCCTCTCCATCCTCTGTCAAGTACCACACGCTCTGCATATCAAGCAGATCATTCAGGGGACCGCCGGGAGAATCGTTTCTTGTGAAGAGACCCATTGTTTTCAGGGCAGTTTCGTTCTCGTTATTGCGCAGCTGGTATTTGGCCGCTTTCGTATTGATGTACCGATCCTTGAGATCCAGCTTGCGAGCTTCGTCCATAGTCTCCGAAGCCTTCTGGGTATTGCCGTAATGCTTCCATATCCTAGCCTTAGTCATGTGAAATTCGACATTATCGGATGACAAATCGATTCCCTTATTAACATACTCCATGGCTTTCGCTAGGTCACGGCTGAGATGGTAATTGTAGTGTTGTGCAAGATAGTACAACGCTGCTGGCTCTCCTTTCAATGCATCACCATTTGTTGTGGCACCCTCACTTGATGCACGCTTCGACTCAAGATACTCATGTGCTAACGACCCGAGCGTATCTCTTTTGAACGGATCAGTGTATAGGTGCTTGAGATTGGCGAAGGTGGAAGGAACTCCTTTATCCAGCATCAAGGATAAATAGCTGCGGGCCGCTTCTCGGAAGTCATCGCCTAAAGGGAAATGAGAATTTGTTTACCAAGAAAGAATCATTTGACATGACTAACCAGCAAGGAAATCTAGGGGTAAGCGCCTGGCGGCGTCACATCGAGGATTCTTCTCGGCGTATTCATCGTAAACAGCCTTCCGGGACGAGTAGTCTCCAGTATCAACGCCTAATATAGCCTCAAGTTTGGTATAATAGTCGGGGTGCTCGGAATTGCGATCGATAAGGCCACGGTAAGCCTCCACGGCTTCTTCTTTCCTGCCAAGCTTAGACAGATACGCTGCACGGAGCTCTAGAACGGCTAAGCGGTCGAGGTTGTGCTTTGCAATAGACTCCAGGTGATCTAAAGCCTTTTGGTAGTCTCCAGTCTCGGCAATAATCGAGTTCTTATACATGACAGCCTCGGAATTTTCGTAGTCAGTCTTAGACGGCGGGACCTTCAGCGAATCTTCATATGTTGTCAGTACCTTCTCGGCTTGATCGAGATCGCCTGCTAGGTGATGAGCCACAGCGAGGGCTGTCCAGTTCTGTCTCAGCTGGGGTCTGGCTTGGAGCATGGCAGTCCTGCTTTGTATGTAGCCTTGATAGTCACGCATTTGAATCTGCAGGAAGGCAAGATCTCTTTGGATTTGGTGAGAGTCTGGTTCCAATCTTAGGGCAAATTTATATGCCTTGATGGCTTCCTCGAAGTTCTTCTGGTGGCGATATAGCAACCCATAAACGTGCCAACATATGTGGGATTTCATATCGGCTGTCAAAGCCTCCTTCCCCAGTGCGAAAGCCTCGTCCGTCTTCCCTTGCTGGTTGATTATTAGGGCCTTCATAGCCATGGTGTCGCCATGTTTGGGATTCTTCTTCAGGATCTGTTCGGCCGCCTTTAGCCCCCTCTTGTACTGCTTGTCCTCATAGTTTCGAATGACTTGCCGAAAGAGAGAGCTCTCTTTCGAGCTGAGAGGCTGAGGCATGGTGGGTAAGAATCCGTAGCTCCCCCTCCGTTAAGGTCTTGCTTTAGAGAAACCAGTCTTCCTGGGTGTAGTAAACGAAGGATTCGGGACGTAGGGTGGGCTACTAGCAACGGAACCGGACTAGCATAAAATAGTAAGCTCCCTCGTCCTCTGTACTCGGGTGGGTAGGAGGTAGGGCTAATAGTGTATTTGGTGGTACGATAAAGCTTACACCAGCTTAGATAGTCTTGTTCGTATTCGTAGACCGTGGCTTTAGGGCAGAGGTCTAGATGTGAAAGGAAAGAGATGTTCAAATGCAACGCACGCTGCTATGGAATGCGTATGCGTATGTGTATGCGTGTGCCAATTGTGTGGGCATGTGGGACGGATTCGCGGTGGGAATGTCAAAGGTCGCACGTCGAAGCTCGGAGCTTTTGCGATTGCTATAGCGGGCAGCGCTTAACGAAGTGGGATGTGTTAGGCGCTAGAAAAATTAAAGCTCTCACCCCACCCGATGATTATCCGGCCTAAGTTGTACCTTTAGGTAGGTAAGCCGTAAACCTACCTAGGTACCTAATGCGGCTAACCGAGTGTGCACCTAGTAGTATAAAATGCAGGGGCTGAGGGGTAGCTCTGGCGATAACTACCTTTTACATCTCGTCTACCTCCATGAGATGATAATAATCATTGCAAATGTAGCAAACAGAGAACAGGTCAGTAAGGATAACTGGACTGTTAATCTAATTATATTGTGCTGGTGAGTAGGGAGTGACTCAGATGCGCATTATACACGACATCTGGCCGAGTACGAGGCTAGATATTGAAGATACCTAATATATGCTTATATACACATAAATTCGACATCTGGTATTTCATAGCGACTCGGTATCATGTACCACGATTTTCTCGTTCCCCTCTCCATCTATCGAGAGCCTCTTCTGCGTCCTGGAAGCTATCGCCGCATCGTTCTCGTATCAAGCCCCAAGTTCGAGAGCGCACAATGCTTTCGACGCTCCTTTCTTGCCTTAGCAGGTTTGCTAGACTTTCGGTACGGGCCTCTCTTGGGAAGTATCGTCCGGAATAAGGGTCTAGTCGCTCATCAACTACCCGCTCCCGGTTTCTCTCCGTCTCCACGGCTCGCAGGGCGACATCGGGGTCATCCGGGTCTGGACTGGTAGCCACATAGGCGCAGTACGTCAAAACATCGGATCTTGCTTGCCAAGAAGGAAACAGGACCTTGTCCTTAAACGCTTGACATGCTCGGGGATCGATAGGCCGACTAGGCGCTCGAGGAATTCGAACAGATGTCGAGGTGGGATCAAAGCCCGACTGCGCAGGCGTCACGAGAGCATTGAGGTTTTGGGTTATGGAATCGTCAATAGCGCCACGGGATATTCGGAGAAAATCTTGCGAGATTGTAAGCGCAAGCGCTCAAACGATAGCAATTTGAAGGGAGAGCGTACCTCTGAGGGCTACAGTTGAGAAGCAGAACTGCGGCGTCAGGTTTGGATGTACAGAAGGCTCGGTCATGATATCACGGGTGGTTGGTCGCGTGGGGGCGCCTGTCGCATCGACGGCATCCGTCGTGGGAGCTCGTCTCGTAGACCAAAGTAATCCAGCCAGGATGTATAACTTGCGGTTTCTATGAGTCTATAGACTAGGTATTGGAAACTCAGGGAGTCATCTCTAAGCACTACTCTATTGCGATCGTAGTAGTGTGATGTTGAGAACCAAAACCGATGTTCAGCTAGAAGCTCTAGGCGATGACGGAGCTCGCAGGTGGCGGGATTGCTTTGTCAGTTCGCAGGCCCATATAATATGCCACTAAGAGGCTACATGAATGAAGGAAGGTAAAGTGGAAGGTATGCGTGCATGCGTTTAAATGAATAAGTGTCCCTTTAGCGCATCCGTGCACCAGGCTGATTACGCGACACGCCTGCCTGGCAAGCTAACGGGTACCTTGCCTGCAAGATTAGCCTCACCTGGTACCACAGCTTTTGGAGCTCCATCATCAACCATTTCCAATCACTTGCAAGTCATCCCAGCACGACTATTTCCCGCAAACCACACCCGATCCTGACTGACTATCTCCAATTTTGCATCAGGCAAACAAACCAAATCGGATATCTTTTAAAAGCTTCGTCGAGCAGTTTAAGCCACCAGACACAATCATCCATCCACCATGTCAAGCGCCCAAGACATGGAAGGCGTCGAGCGCCGAGGCTCTGATGACGGCAAGGATAACAAGGACGGCGGACGGGATGACGGAGCAAAGGACACCAAAGTTAATCGCGATGGTGATGCCGAAATGCAGGACGCCGATCCCGAAGACGACGAGATTCTCGATGAAGAGACCCTAGGCCTCGCTACTGAAGATCTGAAGACGAGAAAGCGACTTCTAGAAAACGATGCCAGAATAATGAAAAGCGAGTTCCAACGGCTATCCCACGAGAAGGCCACGATGGGTGAGAAGATCAAAGAGAACAACGAGAAGATTGCCAACAACCGGTTCGCCTACCTGGATAACATCCAGCCACCTTCGCAGACCCGAGCTCCCCGCTAACTTCCTATAGACAGCTACCCTACCTCGTTGGCAACGTTGTCGAGCTTCTTGACCTTGATCCCACGGCCGAGTCTTCCGAAGAGGGTGCCAACATCGATCTCGATGCTACAAGAGTAGGCAAGTCCGCCGTTATCAAAACATCTACTAGACAAACCATCTTCTTGCCCCTGATTGGCCTCGTCGATCCGAACGAACTGAAGCCGGCCGATCTCATCGGTGTAAATAAGGATTCCTATCTGATCCTCGACACATTGCCTGCCGAATACGACAGCCGTGTCAAAGCCATGGAAGTAGACGAGAAACCTACCGAGAAGTACACCGACGTTGGTGGCTTGGATAAGCAAATAGAGGAACTTGTAGAGGCAATTGTGTGGCCCATGAAGGAAGCCGAGCGCTTCAAGAAGATCGGTATCAAGGCACCAAAAGGTACGATTGTCGCGGCTATCTGAAACCTCATACTATTCTAACAATACTACCCTAGGTGCTCTCATGTACGGACCTCCGGGAACGGGCAAGACCCTATTAGCACGAGCCTGTGCTGCCCAGACCGACGCCACGTTCTTGAAGCTTGCCGGCCCGCAACTCGTACAAATGTTCATAGGCGATGGTGCGAAGTTGGTCCGAGATTGTTTTGCGCTGGCCAAGGAGAAGGCCCCGGCCATCATCTTCATCGATGAACTTGACGCCGTGGGAACCAAGCGATTCGACAGCGAGAAGAGTGGCGACCGAGAGGTTCAACGCACGATGTTGGAATTGCTCAACCAGCTAGACGGCTTCGCATCCGACGATCGCATCAAAGTTTTAGCCGCCACGAATCGTGTCGATGTTCTCGACCCTGCTTTACTGCGATCGGGTCGTCTAGATCGAAAGATTGAGTTTCCTCTGCCCAACGAGGAGGCTAGAGCTCAGATTCTCAAGATTCACTCTCGTAAGATGAGGGTCGACACCAGTATCAACTGGGGCGAGCTCGCGCGAAGTACGGACGAGTTTGGTGGTGCTATGCTGAAGGCAGTATGTGTTGAGGCAGGTATGATTGCTCTTCGAATGGGTAAGAATAAGATCAGCCACGAGCATTATGTCGATGCGATCGCCGAGGTGCAGGCTAAGAAGAAGGAGGTGAGTTCAAGCGTGACCTACTTAGTTCAAGGTTGGTTGCTAACATCTCACAGACGGTCAACTTTTACGCGTAATCTTCCGGCTGCAGGGGGCACTCGTGGCATAGAAGTAGCCTTTACTAGGCCAGAGGAGCGTTGTAATATAATACAGTACATCAGTAACTCAAAAGCGGTTTACTGGCCGCCCCTTTGCTCCCAATTGCGGCGAGAGGACATGAGCTCCGACCATTTCCCGTGGTTCAACCTTGGCCGGGGTGGTTTAAGAGTCTTACATCCTGTAGTTTTCATATGCTCCAGCCAACATACAGAAGGCAGTACTTCTGGTTTCTTTCGCGTTCGCCATCTATTTCCTTGACTATCAAAGAGATACGACGGAGAAATTAGAAACTAGGTAAATCGCTTACCTGAGGCGTTACTAAGGAAAATAGAGCAAGTAATTGTATACCAATTTGCAGCATTTCCATCCGGCAATGCCTTGTCCTCGATACGTACCCAGAGTGGTGACTTCAACGTGAATGAAATCAATAACTGTCCCACGTAGATACGTGTGTTTTCAACTCGAGTATCCATTAGTGCAATTTGTGGTCGACCTGCGACAGGTGAATGCACAGCGCATCGCAGGGGAAATGGAAACGATGTTGCTATTCTGTTGTCATGCTTTTTGCCGATGGCAACATCGACAGTTTTCGCGCAACCCCTACCCATGTTAACTATCTACCAAAGCAGCTTTCAATTCTAATTATAAAACTGACAACTCACGATCATCAAAAGGTTCGCACAGAAATCAGTAGTTTTCGCACCAATAAGAAAGTGCGGCATATCAATTACATCATGGCCCCTGGCGCTGTTTGGCCCTTATTCAACAGAGGCGAGCCAAGAAGTCGGTGAACCCCAGCAAGATATAGGGTTACATTGGGGCTGTGGACTATCTATCACGCTGCTCTTACTGAGCTCTTCGGGTGCTGATGTCTGTTGGTTCTTAAGAGACCTGGGAGGGGGCCGATATAGTCAAGGGTTGATTGAACAACTCAAAGCTTACGCGCGAGATGAAGTCACACGAAATGGGTTCTATCCCCGGAAACATATCCCATTCGGTGCTTCACCGACAAGACAGTCATCTTCGAGCCAACGACCGCGATGTTCTATTTTCCGGAAGTAGCCGCGTATTATAACTCTCAGTTGCTTGATTATAGGCCTCTGACGTCTTGCCTCGTCAACCTTGTAGAATAGTATTAAACCAAAGACTTTAGTTACACGCGTCGCGAATTAGCAAGTTAAAAAAAAAAAAACTTAACTTACACCCGGGAAAACTGGCGACACAGAGTTTGCTAAGCAAGCATTTGTAACACTTCAGAAATTAATCAAGGGGCTTATTGGCCAAGTTGGGAGAAGGAATGACGCTTTCGACGATGAAGTTCTTGGATCTCAATGTAACCTCATCCTAAATGGTGTAAGCGGGGATGTATCGATCTCACCCCGGAAAAGATGACGGAGTCGCCAAGGCGGCTGCCGGCAGGGACTTTGACCCATCGAATACTCGACTGTTGCTAGTCTTACCTCGACCTTGCGAAATAAATAAGCTGTTGAAGGTGGAAATGGAAAAGATGTGACAGTATGACAGTCATATTCTCGAAGCGCCGTAGAAACCTTCCATTGCGAAACTCAAAAAGTTCGTTGTTCGCCACTGCTGATCTAGCGTGAAGTCAACGCATTGATACGGCTTTGCCAATGGACCGCCGTCTTGCCAGGCTCGTTACCGCAAACGGAAGTGCCGCTGGCGATCACCTTGGACATTTCTTGATTTTCGCAGCTTATTATTCCTAGGCTACGCGGCTGCGTCCCGTCCCTTTGTGACGCTGCCCCTGAAATCCCCCATTCGAGTTTCCAGCTGCGAGCTGGTTTGATTATGTTTCATGCGGGCAATTCTTTTGCGTTCAGGCACTCACGTTGACACATGCAAGTTTGAACGACCGGTCACTTTCTATCAATTGCGGCTCTGACGGAAGTTCGTCCAAGCCTTACCAGTTAACCTAATACGTCAGGCTATCTGAAGGCGGTATTCGCGATGATCACCTTATTTTTATATTTCCAACACGAGGTTTCCAGCAGCGCAAATCCCCCTTAGGCTTTCGCAAATGGTGGGCAGCGGCTCTCGAGGCTATTATGCACCTTGATGCAAGAAGGGTAACCCCCTTTTCCAGACTTGTGGCGCGGTGGTGTAATCCGTGCCACACGAAGCCACTCGCTGCCATACGAGGGCAAGAGGCTTCTCGAGGTTGGCAGCTAGCGCGCTGATACTCCTTGTCCGTTGGCCCCTTGCAGCCGCATTACGGTTGGCATTCCCCGTCCCTGCCTTGCGGAGTCCAAGACCCGGATTGAAAGCACCCTGTCTATAGTCGGGATATTGGACGATATGGTTAGGTATTCGTCCTTGCGCATCGATGAGGTCGTCGGCCGTGTCCACTAAGCAGCAACGGGGATGTCTCCGCGAGCAGCCCCATGGCACCCAGTAAATCGTATTATTTCCATTTGCATCTGAGATGTGACCTCGCTAAGTACTGCAATTACAACGATCATAAGGATGTGAAGATGCATAATGGTATATTACGAACTAGAGAGCTTTGCTATACAAGGAGTAAGTGTGGCGAATGAACACGCATAGTGGGCGGTGCAAAAGGGTAACTCAACGTCCCTTGCTCCCGATGAGCTGGACATCGGCGGTGACTTCCGCATGGAGAAGTGAGATTAGATCTCATTCGTCGCCCAGTTGGGCGCGAGAGCTCTTGTTTGATGTCACAGATTAGGTACTGTAATCTTCCCATGTCACTTCGATCAGCAAGATATCACCCTGCTTTCGTAATGTGAGGTTATATCTGCCCATCTTAAGATCTACAACTCTGCCCAAACCCCCCTGTTGCTAAGATATTGGAACCCGGCACCGTCCCCTGAGCTTTGACAAGGGCATCGCGAAACAAGCAGGAACAAGCAAGAGCTCTGGGGAAAGCTAGACCCCAGTCCCCGTTCGTCATCGCATCTCGATGGTCCAGTGACGATGAGGCCTCATATGCGCAAGACGTAGGGGCAAGCTGGAGAGAAGACAAGGCGAGACAAGGCGAGGCCGTCAGGTGTATAAAGTCTGGTCTCTTCCTCATGATTCTCGGTTCCGATTTCTGTCATCGTCCAGTCTCAACACAAAGACACCCCCGCAACCAACAACACCCACAACTACACAAAGCCTTCTCAGGACTTTATTACTCTCGCTCCCAAACAGCACTCGCTTATACAACTCTCGCTTTCTAAAGCATCAAAACAGCCCCAACAGTCAAAATGAAGTTTTTCGCCGCTGCCGTCGCTACCGTCTTGGCCGGTGTCGCCCTGGCCGCGCCCACCGTCGAGGAGCGCCAGACCTACACCCCCTGCTCCGGCCTCTACGGCACCGCCCAGTGCTGCGCTACCGACGTCCTGGGAGTCGCCGACCTCGACTGCGCCAATCCTCCGACGACCCCTACCGACGCTGATAACTTCAGCGCCGTATGCGCCGCCATCGGCCAGAAGGCCCGCTGCTGCGTCCTGCCCATCCTCGGCCAGGACGTTCTCTGCGAGACCCCCACTGGCGTCACTGACTAAACGTCTCGCTACTCAAAGAGACATGTCCATTCATCACGGTTGCTCTTTTTACGTAAGAGGTCTGGGAGGATTTTGATCCCTGGGACGGGGCCTCGACCTCGTAGGCCACTTCGACAATCGATATTTGTAAAGCTGGGTTGTTATATAATGCGGTTTTCTAACGGAAAAGTATACACCGGTTTTTTGGAGACACTACTCAATCTTCTGGTTGGAAGAGTGTGATGTACATCATCTGATGTTATGATACGGCTTACAAAGCTCGAGAGCTCACCGCACTTGTACATATACGAAAATACCTTTCCAACGTCAGAAATAATATTTACATGGGATATCATTCACGAGTGAAATTTATCTCTCTTTCTTTTCTAATATTTGATGTGGAATTGCAGTAGACTTTCGACTCCTTACGCTTGATGTCCATTTCGCAGAAATCTTTGCCGTTGATCTGAGGGTTTCACGGCGGCAGGAACAACTGAAGCACGCGAGTCCTACTGTTTCTATCCACTGCCTGGGAGCAATTTCAGATATGAAGGAAACTACAGAAGTCTTTCGTTTTATTTCATTTAGGTACCCTAACAATCACGCTCTCCACTGTCCTGGCCAGGCTCTCGCTAATATCGACATTTTGATGGAAAACAAAACAGCTACCGCTCTATCAGAAGTCCGTGAGAAAGAACACTGCCAATTTTCTTCACGATTTGCGCTCGAGACCTAATCCCCCTGTCCATTCGTCTCCGCTCGTGGCTCTTCCTGGCGGGCACGCTCCGCGTGTGTTCTCCCAGATCGTGATCGTCCGTGACTGCCGGAGCGTCGGGTGCTTCGCGGCCGGAGCGGTGACCCACCGGCTCACGACGGGGAAGAACATCAGGAAGGTTCGTCGTCGCTATGGCTACGAAGCAGACCTACAGCGGCCACCTGTCCGTCTGCTCGGGGAGGGCGTCCTCGCGCGTCGTCAGCAGGAGGTACGTCCGGAGGCACGCGACCGCGATGACGAAAAGCCGTCCCCGGAAATCAGCAGGACCAGTCCCAACTTCTTCCAGAACTTGATGTCCGCCATCTATAAGATCGGGAATGGCACAAAGAGGACGTACAGGTGGTTATGTTGAGGCTCGGAGTGCCCAGCATGCAGGAGAAAGAAAAAGCCGGGTGGCATCGCCCTGCGGCATGTCAACTTTTCGTTCATTTTGGTCCAAACGTCCGGCGGTAAAGATGGACTCATGTCCTGAGTCAGGTTGTAACTGTCAATTCCTGTAGAAAGGCTGGTGATGAAGCATCGCGACGAGACGCTACGCAAGAGAAATCCGATACGTATGCGCTACCTGTATGCACCAAAGCGGTCCTGCAAAGGTGGCTCATTAATATTCTCTCTTCACCAGGACTGTCATAGGTGTTAGAGTATTCCTCATACTGTAAGACGTTTGTAGAGCGCTAGCATGGCCGCTTTCGTTAGCCATAAGGTCAAGACGTAAAAGAAGTATAGAACAAATCGTCATTTTAGCTCCCCGAGCCCTTCATAAAAATTCATTTCTAACTAATCGAGTAACAAAAGCCAAGGACACTTACCTTACCGGCCATTCTTCGCTTCCGGGGACGAGGGCGTCAGAGCATATTTGATCATTCTGGCTCTACGAATAGCTTAGGAAGCATGAAAGCGGGTGTCTTCCTCAATGTGCAATCTCACTATATACCATTAGGTATAGAAATGAGGATCAGGACTTTAAAATTCCAATTATTATATCTTAGATACCTAAGTACCTAATGAATGAGTTCCCTTCGCTGCATCAATATTGATTGATAGGAGGTAGATATCAGAGACCTTGCATCAAATTTTATCTGATTATATTATTAAGAACTATCAGCTTCAGCATTAGTAATGTTACACTTCAGAAACTATCCCAACCCGTCAGAAATATCCAACAGCTTTTCTTCCACGAGCCAAGCTGTACTTGGCCCATACGATGGCCTTACTGGGAGATGGTTGCAGCAGTAGGCTCAAACCACCGTTCGTGCCCATACATCCCTTATCCCTCTGTCCAAGCGGGCCCACACAAGACCGAGCGCGCGTTTCTTTGCTAGCACTTAGACCATGACGACAGCGAAGAGCCCTGCTGCCGCTGCCACACCGGCAGCCGGTGCTCCTGTAATCCGAGCCGCTCCGGCTGTAGTACCGGTATCGGTTGCTGAACTGCGCGAACTTCCCGAAGAGGTAGAGGAAGAGGAAGAGGAAGTCGAAGTAGTAGTAACTCCCTGCACCGTAGTGCCCGACTGGGTCTCGGACGGGTTCGTTATGCCGGAGGAGGTCGTGCCCGACTGCGTGGAGCTTGGGTTGGTGACGCCGCTGGAGACGTTGCTAGACGTAGAGGATCCCGACCCCGTGCCGGAGCTGGAGCCCGTGTCCGTAGAGGACGAAGAGGTGTCCGTCGAAGACGTATCGGTGGAAGAGCCGGAGGACGACCCGGAGGCGGTGGAAGCAGCCGACGTCAGGGAGCTGATAATGGAACTAGCCTCGCTGATGATAGACGGGGTGTTTTGGCGAGCAGAAATGATGCTATGGACAGCGACTACTGGACTATCAGAGGCGAGGACCGTGGATGAAGTAGCCGCGATGGCGGCAACGAGGAGGGAGTTTCCACGCATATCTTTCTAGTCAACTAATATGTTTCGGACTGGAGGTTTATCGAGTTGTCTGGACGTCTGTCTATCCTCAGTGACAAGATGATTGTGACTTTTTTTCATTTGTCTCACTAGCCGGCCACGGCTGCACCCATAATGTGCGCTTGCTCATCCAGATATATGCCTCTTAGCTATGGGGATTTAAGCTTCATTTCATGGCGTTTGAGTGACGGTAACCGGTTCTAGTAGATTTAATGTGTGCGTGACGAGAGAATGATGAAGCTCTTTAGAGATGAGCCTCATCTAAGTTAACCAACCACTTCTAGAGAGGGTTAGATAAAACCATAAACCCTTTGGCGCACTTAACACTCAGTCCCTTTAGCATGGAATGCGTTGATGAGCATTTCGTACAGCACAATACGAGCTGCAAAAGCAAGAGAGGACCGGTAAACCCCGTCTAATTGATCAGAAAAGATCTAGTGTCGAATTAGCTACGCTTGGTGTTGTCATTATGAGGTTGATTTTACTCGACAGCTACATATATGGATCCAAGTACAATTTAGTGAAGCTTCTCCTGACAAGAGACAAGATGTCCAATTTTGAGATAAAGTCTTGCCCTTTGAGGAATTTTCTCTATCCTAGGCTGTGCCCACACGGTAGCATTTTGGGAAGTAAGATGATATTTCGCTAGCACCCGGTTATGATAGCATCGTTAAAATGTTGGCAAATGGCATTATTATCCCAGACTGCTTAGACTTTAGCTGGGTAGGTGCCGTCTTCAGCATGAATATACTTCGTAGGAATTGAAAGGTGTTAAAAGATGAATCCATGAATCCGTTCCACGTCATTAAAAGTGCCATACTAAAAGCAGCGCCCTTCGTGGCGGGCGTGGCAGAAGACTACCAACTAAACGGCGGCGTGCGGAATGAGCTACGACCAACTCGGAACGAGAAAACGAGGCCTTTCTAACGTACCTGAGGCTGCCATCTGCCGTCATGACCAGGAGGTTGTCGACACCTAACCGAGCCTGTTATCCATTGAATTAGTCCTTTTAGTTTCGAGATATGGTGCGCCTGACTTCAGGGCTTAATACAGGGAAGAATATCCCCGCATGCTACCTACCTAGGTCGCCCAGTGTGCCGTCAAAAGGGGGCGCTGCGCCACAACCCCAGGGAGATCTCGATATGTTGTAGAGGGTACCTGGCGCAGGCGTTCGGTAGTGAAGTGATGCTGATCTAAAATTAGGATTGCTTCCCGGACAGTGCATATGCGGTGCAGATATCTTGCGAGCTAGCGAATGAAAAAGGGAATGTCTAGCGAAGACTAATTTTTTAACTGCTGCTGCTCTCCACAAATGGCGACAGCCTTAAATATTTTACAGTTCTGATTTCCTCACAGACTTCAAGGATCGTCAACACTCTATTTCGAATCTTACGTGAGACGGGAAAGAAAGAAATTACAATATGGCTGATCCTGAGATTACCAAAACAAGGGGGTGATCTTTATGAGTAGGGGAATTCCAACGCGGTTCTAAGGTTTATACTGTACGAAGTCCATCCTTTTAAGCGCTGTTTCGGCAACAAATTTTAAAAGGGTAATTAGTGGGGGCGAGTCTTGAACGGGCTAGCTAATCATATTCAATAGAATTTCTAGCATATAAGAAAGGATTTGGAGATTTCAGCCAATTTCCAACGGAAAAAACTCGAAGAAATTTGACATGCTAATTATAATTCTAATAACTCTTTATATATAGCTTATTATTACATTTGTTGTTGCGGCTTTACTATGTGAATTTACGATTAGAAAAGAAGATGGGCCTGATTCCATAATTCAATGATCTATTATATCTGATTGGTCAAAAAAGCTTGGAGTAACACCCCACTTACCCTTTTAAAATTTGTTGCCGAAACAGCGCTTAAAAGGATGCCCGAGGTCGGTGACAAAAGAATTAGCATATTCTAGATCTATATATTAACTTTCATCATCGATAATGCAGCAACTAACAGAGCACAGGTAGATCTAAAACTACCCAAATAATCCTCAGGTAAACAGTAGCTAGTTTTAACATGGAAAGGGGGGGTTCTAGTTGGTGTTGTGTTGGAATGCTCAGCCAAAATCTAAACGGTATTTGGATGCATGCTAATTTACTTGTCATTGAAGGGCCAAGCCACCGCGAACCCCTGCCAAGCTAAAAGAACGGAGCGGCGTACTAGCGGCCGCAAACTCCACAAGCGGGTTAAGTCCGAATATTAGGTAGGCAAATATCCGGGGCCTGAACTGCTTTGGGGAGAACACCGATACAACGTTAGTTCAACGTCAGCTCAGCTTCGCGCTTCTTTCCCGCCCCATGAATCGCAATTAATTGGCTCGGATTAGGTAACTAGCTACCTAACCGCCAGCCGCACAAAAGATGGCCAGCCATTGGTCATCAAACCCGTGTGACCCAGGATCCTTAAATAAACGCCGCAGTTTTGCATTTGATCCTT
This sequence comes from Hypoxylon sp. FL1150, assembly GCA_022495205.1. Lineage (NCBI taxonomy): Eukaryota > Fungi > Ascomycota > Sordariomycetes > Xylariales > Hypoxylaceae > Hypoxylon > Hypoxylon sp. FL1150. Next base: position 69,823 of record MU376300.1, on the reverse strand, counting down.
CCGGCCTCCATATCGAGGGCCTCTCCTTGTAACCTATACCTACTCGTGCCCTGATATGGTTTCCTCGCTATCACTCTATGATTCTGCCTCGGCGCCACCCAGGCAGATTTCACTGTGGATCGCCCCTATGTGAGGGAATTTGAGGGGATGTGCAGTTGTGAAGCTGCCGAAACCGTGGTAGGCATCCAATGACAACTAGGGAATTAGGGAGGGTGTTTGAACAAATATAACGTGTATGTAGTACTATTTATCCAGAAACAATACCCCCATGAACTACAAAAATTCCATCATACCAAGAATCCAACCTGTCCAACCAAATGGTATCAAAAAGTGCTACATGCTATCTACGTACAAGTCGTATGAAAATAAAAGGAAAATGAAGCTCGGGTGGGAAATAATATAACGTAAAACCCGAGGAAAAGGGGTGCCCTGGGTTGTAAGGCTTGATGTCTGGCTTTTCCAAATCCGTAAACGCCTATTCCGCAACCTTTTTTAATATCATATCGGCTGCCTATGTTGACCATGTACTGGTGATCGTGCCGGAGGAGGCAATACATAATTCTGTTGTGGAGATGCGCGCCCGTGGATCTGAGTGCCGTCAAGAAAATGTGCATTGTACGTCGCCGATCCTGGTAGCTCTGTCGGGCTATTACCGACGGCGGGCAGTTCTGTGCCGTACGGCTGGCCGTAGGGCTGCAGAAACGGCTGTGGATATTGCTGCGGGAATGGCTGTGGATATGGTTGCGCGTATTGTTGAGGATACGGTTGATAATTATACATCATATTCGGCTGTTGTCCTGAAATTGCTGTTGATGCTTCCGTCATGCCAGGTGAGCTGGTGTTCTTGACAGGTGCGTAGAAACCTTGGTCCGGTGCTTGCTGCGTCGGCCCAGGTGTTGTTTCATCAGGCGGAGGCGCTTTACGACGGCGCAAGAAAAAGAAGGCAACGGCGCCGATAACCGCCAGGCCAGCAATGCCTACACCGGCACCAATACCAGCTTGGGCCACTGTCGAAAGACCAGTTGCTGGCTCACTGGCCGAGTCGGAAGTTGTCGTATTGGCTGGGTTAGATGTGCTGGACGCAATGGGAGAGCTTACGCTGGCCGAGCTGCTCACTTCGGCTGCAGTAAGAGCTGTCCAGGATCCGGACCACGATTCTTTCCAATCATTCGAACTAGCCTTGACTGAATCTCCGTCCGCGAGCTCGACAACAGACGGTGACGGTATGTTCGGACCAGGTGCCTGCGCAAGCCACCATGACTTCGATCCCCAGTTAGCACCAACAAATGCATCCTGCAAGAATGCACGACCAAGCGTAAACTGATTCGATGGTCCGGTGTAGCAAGGGAAATATGGTGTTGGATTATCAACCAATGGGGCGGTCAACGTGAGATTCAGGTGCCGAAACGGAACGGAGATAGAAACATTCTGGGTGTTCGAGTCGCCGATAAAAATGAATTCCAGAACGGAAGGTGAGCTGACAATCTGTGAATATTTCGCATCATCGATGTTCCAAAAATACAGGCCGAGGTTTTCATTATATGTTACAGGCAGTTCCTTTGCGATGGCGTCGCATGTCGACTTAGGCAGTGTCAGGTAAGGAGAGCAGCCATCAACGGACACTTGAACACCGCCTGAATTGATGGTCGAATTGCCTGAAGCAAGTAATCCACCCAGGGACTCAAACGTCCATGGCGAAGAACCGTCCATCACTTTAATACTGATATCCTTCAAAGTGATCGCTTTCGTGTAGTCATCTTCAAACGTGAGGACCTCTCCTACGATTCGATTCTGATCGTACCCGCCAAAGTAAAACGAGCCTGGCATTTTTGGATTCGCCGAGCCAATATGCATACCAAAGGAGTTCGACGCGATAGTTTCATGCGCAAAGAGATATCCGGGAATGAGACTCGCGTTGATCGCAGGCCCGTAGCTATTCGAAAAGCTCTGGTTGATCGTATTCGGCGCACCTATCCCTAGACAGCCCACACTTAAAGGATACCATGTACCATCTGGATAAACCATATAGGACTCGTCTAGCAATGATAAAGAAACATTTCTGATCGTTGCACCACCGAAACCAACCGTATCAACCCATGAAGTCGTCTTTTCGCCCTGGACGTCCACGCCATACATATAATTCGGACTCGCCTGATATTGAATTTGACCCGTGCTTCCAGTAGTCTCAACTTGACTTTGAGCGTTATTGTAGAGCCCGGCTTGGTTAGCATAACATGGTATTGACGAGTTGTGATTACAGTAGTCGCTCGTCAGGAGAAAGGTCTGGAACTCTCGCCCTGGGAATAGAGATATCGTCTGCTCGTTACCAAAGGTAACTTCGACTGCCGGCCAAGGCCCGTCTGGTCCGAAGGTAGAGTCGGACCATGTCGCAGCAATAGGCTTCGTAGCTGCTCTTACAGGTATAGATATAACTAAATAAGAAAGAAGCGAGCGAGGTAGAAAGAGAGAAGAGAAAGACATGATGCAAGCACTGCACCTTCGTGCGAGTGACGCACGGAATTGCGGCTTAGTACTAGACGGCAATACTCGACGTCGCGGTCAAGAAAGGAAGAAGGAAAGACTTGACATCAGAGAAGGATGCGAGCAACAGAAGAGATAGATCCACTACTACCATATTGGCCGATTGATCAGGGACAAAGTCAGCCTCCCACGTGTACTGTACATGCGGTCTCTGCAGCAGTGAAGGATCGTTGAGCGCTTACGGAGAACCATTGCCAAGATACCTGGACCAAGCTGAGGAGTCCTACATTGTAGGTTAGTAGACTTGGGAGATGAGGCTGTGGATCGTGGGACCTGTCAGGGCCGGCCAGAGCCATGACTGGGTCCCCTTACCGGGTCCCCTTACCGCTTACATAGTCTTTGAAGGATCCTAATGCTGGTCATGATGGAAGAGCATAGGCTGGATTTGGTGAAGACCTCCGCCAGGTTCTCACTGGACCGCGAACACGTCAATTGCTCGCGTCATCATCCAAGCCTGAGGGACATAGAACCTTTGCAGGCCTTCACAATTTGTGAAGGTTTGATCAGGGAAATTGGGGGTTGATGCTTTCATGTCATCAGGTTGGTTTCAGATAGAGTTGAGAGTCGAGACCGAGAGAAGCGTTGTTTGGAGGATGAATATTAGCTAAGTAATCTACCAACTCGCGGGAACCTAGTATCTGCATCCGTATCAAGTTAAGCCTGATAGGGCTTAGCTGGGACAGCATCCGCTATGGAGATTTTGATAATCTGATAATACTCCGAAGTACCAGCAGCTGAATAATACACTGTACGTGTACCTAGGTTACAAAAAACTGGACATACGATAGCTGCCTGCATAGGATTAAACCAGGCTGCTAAGGATGTGAGTCTCGAACCTGAGATCGGCCCACGTGGTCGTAGATCGGCGACTTGCAACTCGATATGCCGGACTTGAGTACAAAATGAACATATCTGATGTGACGCTTTGAGGTGTCAAAAATCGAGCATCGGTGAGAGCGTCGCTGTCGCCGAAAATGTCACAGGCTGCTCTGGCGATCGCGGATGTGTTGTGGCATTTCTGACTCGACCTCCAGGCAAATTCTTCCTGCAAGTGAAACTTCATGCAAGTTGTTTGTGGTGTCCGTCGCCCTTGAAAAGGGGCTGTATCACTGTAGCAGCTTTATATTCATAGCCCCCAACGACCATAAGGCGAAAAGACAGCATTAGTGTAGATAAACGCTGCAGTGGAGATTGGACAAAATGGAAAAGTATTCGTTTTAACCAATTGACAGAATATCCGCTAATGGTGGTCAGGAAAGAATCGATATTAATAGCCAGGTACGAAGTAGTTTCTTTGCAAATATTAAACTTAGGTACTCCGCATATACAGTATACCTACTGTACGCATGCAAGGGCCCCGCCTAACAAGCCATTTCATTAGCGATACCCCGTGTTATAAGTGGGTGGTTAGTGCGAATCGTTAGCAAGCCACGTGCAGAATAGGCTGTACTTTAGGAGAAGTACTGTACCGTACGGTAGTGGTAAGCTACTACCCGGTAGTGCATAACGACACCAGCTGTTCAGAACAGAAATCCAAGCACCTTCTTTTAATCTATTCGCCATCTGCGCCACGTTCCCTTACGTAGGGCAGAACCATACTGATTTAATGTCTGGTATCTGAAGTCGGTTGAGATATTCGCTCACTTAGCAACACATTCTTTCTTGATGAGTGCTGTTCCGTTGCTTAGCTGGTATTGATTCCTTCGCCGGCGAATCCTTACCAACCCAACTTCCCTCGTCGATCCGCGAAACCTCCCACTTCCTACCACCCAACGAGTACGAGTTCAATATGGCTCCTCTCTGGGGCTCGTCTTGGTCTTCTACCTGGGGCTCCCTATCTGGATATAGTCCCGTCCAGAATGGAGAGCAGGCTGCGACGACAACCTCCGCGAGCGATTCCTCCCACCTTAAACCGAGCATCGGCCAGATTCTAATGTCGAAGAGAGTGCGCTACAGCGCTATTTTCATTACCGCCATCGGCCTGTTCCTCCTAGCCTTCCGAAACTATGATCGCCTACCTTCTATTGAAAGCTTGCGAGGGGGAAGTGCTGCCGCGGCCGGTTCCAATTCGAATTGCCCTCCTGCCGTCGTACCATCTGTCGGGGGAACACAGGTGGACTGGTCCCGATACGCATACACGCAATATGTCACTACGCCTGCGTACCTATGCAACTCGGTCATGATCTTTGAGACCTTGAACCGGCTGGGTAGCAAGGCCGACCGGGTCATGATGTATCCCGAGAAGATGATGGACCCAGCCGAGACAAACCCTGCGACAGACGAGGCCAAGCTACTCGTCAAGGCACGAGACCAATATAAGGTCAAGCTAGTGCCCGTGTCCGTTCAACGACGGTCTGGTGGTGACTGTAAGTTCACCGATCCGTTGCAGTATCTGATTATTAGATTTTCTGACGTGTACCTCCAGCTACTTGGGCCGAATCTTTCACCAAGCTTCTCGCTTTCAACCAAACACAATACGAGCGCGTAATCAACGTTGATTCGGACGGTACCATCCTTCAAACCATGGACGAGTTATTCCTTATGCCGCCGTGTCCTGTGGCCATGCCCCGTGCCTACTGGCTGTTCCCCGAGAATAAGATATTGTCGTCTCAGTTGATGCTGGTCCAACCAAGCGCAGTCGAGTTTGAAAGGATCATGGAGAAGGTGGAATCTGCTGGTCGCAACGACTACGACATGGAGATTGTAAACCAGCTATACGCCGACACCGCCATGATTCTCCCACATCGTCCGTACGATCTGTTGACGGGCGAGTTTCGTGGCGATAACCATCAGAACTATTTAGGCACCGATCGCGAAGAATGGGACCCTGTCGCTATCTTTAACGAGGGCAAGTTCCTGCACTTTTCCGATTGGCCTGTGCCGAAGCCGTGGATCCCCATGTCCGACTCAGTGCGGACTGCCAACCAGCCAAAGTGTGTAGACAAGAACGGTCAAGAGGATTGTTCAGCTAGAGAACTGTGGAATGGGTTTTATAATGATTTTACACAGCGGCGTTCGGTAAGTGCTTCTACCCCAATCCGCACACGAACCGTTGAAGTCCTAAGACTAATACCCAATTTAGCATGTTTGCGGTACCAAGAAGAAGGGTAGACGGTAAATGCGTTGACCGTTTGATTCTTGTATTTTAGTAACGAAGAAAGGAACTATTGGACTGTAACTTATGTGGCATGATATATCATAGATACCAACAGCGCAAAATGTTAGTACGCGGCGAAAACATTTTACCTCTTGAACCATTCTTACCCGTACCCCCTTACTTCGGTTTCGCGAATCTGCCTGCCTTACTATGGGAGCTCATTCAGCCTCGTAAATCTTGCATCCCAGGTACATATAGTGCTACCTGTGCTTGAATGACGGCACGGCTCGTCTCGGGCAACTTGACTCAATAATCCCTACTCACTTAGAAAGGGGGTAACTCGATTTCAACTACAACCGCAGGGCTATTCAATCATATCAGTATGCGCTTCTTAACGAGTATAAGGAGACTTCAACTCAAACCCACCACTACCTTGCGATACTGCCAAACTGTCACAAGAGAGCAGAATACCAGCCAGCCTGCTCTGCACTGATGAATAGTACCCCCCCATTAAAGCACAGCAGTTTCGCATTCCGAGCTCTTCGACCTCAACGACTGACCCTGCTCATTGGATCAGCTTCCCAATAATTCCGTCGACACACGTTAGGCAGCCTCGCTACCATTAACGGCCCCACGAAACCTTGGAGCCGCCGCCGGTGGTATCCTTCCAGGGAGCGGGCGGCGAACCACCTCCGCCCGCATTACCTCCACTGCTCCGGCTCTCCTGTTCCCGCTTCCGCTCCTCCTCTCGGCGCTTGTCTTCTTCTTTCGCCTTGGCGTCTTCCGGCACGGTGGCTGCTGGGACGCGATTCGATTCGTGGGGCATGTTAGGCAGGCTGCATGTGCGGGTACGGGTGTGGGTGTGGGTATGCGCATGGGTAAGCTTGAGTTGACTATGGCATGTAGGTATCTACCTACCTATGTATTGGTAGATATCCTAATTCCTTTTAATACGCGATCTTGACTGCAGCCGAGGTACCTAGATAGTTTTGCGCCCCTATTGTCTAGGTAGTCACTAAATGGTCAAGAACAGAAGAGGGAAATGATAAGAGGGATAAAAAAAGATGAGTCTATCCATAAGCCCCTCGGGTCGTGGTCGGGTCAGAATCCGGGAAGTGCGCATAAATTCCCTACCTCATTGTTGAGCAACAGCAAAGAATACCTAACTGACTACCTAGTCTACCCGCCTATCTAATATCTCATCCGGTCCGCAATGAGAGAGCGGGGTCATCCATGAAGGAGGTGCAATTTTTTTACGAGGAAATGTGTTACACTGCCGTCGACATAGCGTGAAATTATTAAGTTAGCAATTACAAGTGTCCACACTCCTTTCGTTGTTTCTACGCGAGTAGAAAAAAGTAAAGAGGGTGGTACGCGGCCGTTCATATTTCGAGAAGCTGGTAGATGTCTCGTATGGGGACAACGGCAGATAAACAACCCTCATGGCACGAGGGCGTCCTGTATCAGGAGACCTGCGAAGCCGAGGAAAGAAAAGATGCCATCTCACACCACCACAGCATGGGCTTCGAGATGTTGGTGATGAGCACTGGCATCATTTAGGTCCCTCCGCATGAACGTGCTCTCATTACTCGGAAGGTCTAGGTTAGCTTCTTGAGTGCTGCCCATGAATTGACATTGGGTGCCTAATGCTGCGGTGTAGCACACGCGGTTTAGATACGTGTAGTGGCACGGCATAGGTAATCTAGTGAAACTGGCCCATTACGAAGTCGGGTGAAAGAAATGCTCTCATCGTGCGCACGGTTTTAGAGATATGTCAATCTTTTTCCTTAAACGCGAGCAGATGCTTCGGACAAGTCGAACCTGAGGCGAGAGGGATTGGTTACACAGACAAGCCCTAGGAAGTCATTGGGAACAGGCTACGGCATTATACCACTTACTCGGATAGTGAAACGAGGCCACATAAAAAACAAACACGAGATCTGTATGATCATATTCCAAGTCGCTTGACAGCGATGAAGTCTTGAATACTCATTTACATCAGAAAATTTATCACATAATGCACCCCTTAACTGTTGAGTTATCTACCTAGGTATAGTGGCCTTAGGTAAGAACATCTTCATTCTTTCGTCTCGAAAGGTTGATATATTATACGGAACGGGAGTAAAACTAACTTTGTAAAGATCTATGATCTAATATCATGTTAATCAGCTACCTGTAACTCTTAACATTGTAAGCCATGATAAGCCCCACCATGGACATTCCAGCTGTAGTAAAAGATGCAATCAGTGTTTATATTGTTGAGCATGTATATGTAAATGTGTAGGTAGGTTCAGATATCTAAGCCTTAGAATAGACATAGATTTATCTCCCGACTATGGTTTACACTGGCTAAGTTTATATCAAGACCCGGATAAGGCCTAGATGTGTTACTTAACCTGCTAGGTTAGCGGTAGATAAAAGGGGCTTAACATATGTGGGGTTATAGAAAGACTCAGGAAAAATGGACCGCCGTCAAAATACCGACCTATGAACAAGCTGAATTGAATTGAGGTGTTCTCAGCCCCCAATTCCTAAGAGGAATTACCTAGCAAAAAACTAAAGCAATCATCTATCAGCTTATCAACGGCCCCCGATGTACAACCACCATATTCAGCGGTCAGCAAGAGATTGTGTGGTTCGGCTCCCTGTTCGCAAAAGCTTAACCAGGCGGATGATATGCATGGTAGCGGCGATCATGAACAACGGTAATAGGGTGCGGCAGAATCTTACCTATATCTATCTCAGGATCCATGGATGTTGTGCGATACGGAGAACGCCGCGATTCGACAGCTTTTTAATATATCGCAATTTTCTTAACACTTAACCAATAGGTAACAAGAAGAACCAGGGTGTTGGATTCGGGAACCCCCGTAGGTACTGACTTACAGCTGGCCGGCTGGCTGATGATTGCCTAAACGGTCATAAATCACAGGACTACGCCCCAATTTCGTGGGATTGAGGCAAATGAAGAAAAAGGAAGGTGTGCACATGCCGGTCCCGTCCTGTTGGAACCGACACCGCATCAATTCAAATCCCTACTCTACTACTCTACACACAACACACAGCTACACAAGACACAAGATCTACGAGGATCTGACGTACTGTAGCTATTTCTAAGCCCCTTTACTTCAGCGGTATCCCGGTTACGTAGACGTTGTTTGTGCGCCTATGGCCGCCCGGCTAGTTTCACTTTAGTCCGGGGCCGCGCATCCTACCTGTGTGTTCTGTGCTCACTGCAGTGCATCGCGGGACAAAACTGCAGCGCGATCCCGCGCCTACTAACAACCCAAGATTTACCGCATTTCTCCCGTCCATGTCGAAGCGCATCCTCGCACGCGTCTCGACAGTCGGTGATGGCCATCGACGTCGAGGAGCTCGTTATCCAGCCCTTTCGGGAAGTCACAGAACGCGGCAAGGAGGCCGTCGCCAATGCCGAGGCCGCGGCGCGTAGCAGCGGCGTGGATGAGAACGGCGTTAACTCATCCACCGGACAAAATGTCTCGGGCATGCTGCGAGCGTCAAAATCGCTTGTCAGAGAAGGAGAACGGGCCTTGCAGAGATTGGTACCACTGTGGAAGGAACGCGTCGACAAGTACGGCGAGGCTTTCACAGAAACTATGCGACAAAATGGTGAATACCTATCACGACCGTGCGATCTTGTAGACGAGTTACCATCGACTAAGTTGAGATCGAGAGTTTAGAGCTAACTGACACTAACTCATAGACCGCATCCTCGATAGTCAAAGGCGACTAGAAGATCTGCTCTATGACTTGGACGACTTCGTCGAGGTCGACTCGTTTGACGCCAGGAAGTTCGCAGACGTCCAAGCAGCGTCTAAGGCATTTGCTCTGACCCTCATGGAGACGATTAGGAGGATGCATATCGAAGGAAGCACGCCGTCGGTATCTTCCGTTCCGTCGTGGATCCAGCCCTTACCGCCGCGGGCTCTAAGCAGTAGTAAAGACCGTAGAGACAGTGGTGCCATTACCCCTATGGGGCTAAATGACAATGCTGGTGTTAGTGGTTCCAGCACACCTGCTAGACGGCCATCGAGTCCCGATATTCTAGGGGCAGAGCGCGATTGCATCAGCCTCGTATCTGGTCCTTCTAGTGCCCCACCGCCGACCTCACGTACAACAGCCTGGGTTAGCGAACAGACGTCGGCTGCAAAGTCATGGCCACGCAACAACTCGATCCCCGAGGACGACTACTTCATAGGGACATCCGTCATATCTAACAATCTCGATAGTCTTACTTTGTATGGTCCAGATGCGTTAAAGCCGCCCAGAGCGCCTCGCAGCCCAGAAACTACATATAGTAGGATCTCTTGGTATACCAGCACTGGGAGTTATGCTTCTGGCCCCAGGTCATCCGTCCACGTACCCACGAGTGACCAGAGGACGACGTCGCTCGCTAAAGCCGTGCTGAACTCACCTTTAAGTGAATCACCGAGGGACCTTGATCCGCCTCCCTTGCCAGGTCCTCCCGTCTACGAAGACGGTCTAATCTTAGCTGACGAGCTCTTCGCGGGAGATGCGAATAAAAATTCCGGCTATCAAATTGGGTTAGACAGTAGCCTTTACCTGCAGAAGGGCTTATGCCCGGGTGCCTTGACGTATCGAGTGAAAGGACGTAAGAGTGCCACCAGATCTGTCGCAGAATATGTAAGTAATGCCTCCCCCCTTTCTGCGGAGTTATGGTTATCGAGGTTGTCAATAAAGCAGAAAACGTTGGCATATACTCATGCTGGACAATCAGGGGACGAGGCGGAATTTATGTCGGTGCACCGAGTGCGAGTTTGCACAGAATCTATTTGAAGTAGAGCTTGACGATGCGCAAGATTGTGAGAATATATTGCCCCTATGCGCGACTCGACTTGCTAAAAGCCTTCCCAGCGAGTGCAAATATCACCAAATCAGGTGTATCGTATCGTCTTCGGTTCCTTTACAAGTCGCACCTGGTCTCAACTTCAGCATTTACGATGCATTTTGGTTGCCTGTTTTGTGCGCAGAAAGGACAGACGGTCTATGCGGACGACGCGACCGTATTTGATACGCAGGATCAGCTTTTCAAGCACTTGTCACGTCACCCACAACCCCTACCAGAGATACCGGGGGTCGTGGTTTTATATGGTCAAGTACTCATGGACGACCCCAATGTGGAAGATTATGATCTTTACTTCCAGAATCCCCCGGTTGCCAGTATTCTTCCGGACGCAGCGGCTTTAAGCAAGCTGCCATCCGCAGCAGCTGTCAAGAGTCACGTAAAGCGATATGGTCGTGACATAGTGAATCCTGATGGCAGTACAGAACAGGTTCTGAAGTTTCAGGAAGGTGCCCGTATTGTGGGCATCGAGTTCCCAGAGAAGTGGAAGGGCAAGTGGTGTACCGGTTGGCATGATGGCCTATGGGGCAGCTTCCCGACGAAATTCGTCCTACTGGAACCACCGGCGCACTGCCCGGGGGCAACATCAAGTGTTGATGGCTGTATGTTTGTCACAACACGCTGGAAGTGGGACGTAAAGGATACAGCAGCTGGATGGTTGTTGTTAGCCAAGGACGAAACCTTGTCTAATGTTAGCTGTAAGCTACTCTCTACCTCAATTTCCTTTTGTTTATGTCCCCAATGATGTCGTTGGTAGCTGATTAGCTCCTGAAACTTGTAGGGCTCAATCAAGATGACTGGTGCTGGTATGGTACGAAGAAGAACGGGAAAGTTGGGTTGTTCCCACGATCTCATGTCAAGATAGAGTCGCTGCGGGAGAACGCAGTCTGGCACGAGGGGGAGGACGACAACTCTTCATCCAGGACGAAGAAGGGAGGAAGCTTCAGTTTGCCTTCGATTAAAATACGCAGGACAACTATGGGAAGTTCTGCATCTTGATAGGCAATGATAAATGATGGTTGGTCACTGGTGGCAACTATCAGGGGTATATAAGTGAAAGGCAAGGCATCGACTACTCTGTTTTGAAGTGTTTAAGTCATCTATCAAACGGGCGTATGGTAGACAAAAGAAGAAAAAAAAACATATCATAAAATGTAGGCGAGCATCAATGATTATAAGTCACATCTGCCAAGTCAACTATCAAATCTTATGTCTTGACAATGAGTTTAGACATTGGATATGGACAGTATAAAATGGGGGATGTATTAGCACAGTGCTGAAGGGTAAGTGGGGGCTACATTGTGGACTAGGCCCCCCGCACCTCCACAGTCACCTAGCCATTGATCCCCGCTAATGTTGTCAAATGGAGGTGTAGCTCAATAGCTTAACCTTTCAGTACGTAACCTCGCTAAAGCAGGGATGCAATATCATGACATCACCGGAGCTTTTGTTCCTTGCTCTCTTCAGCTCTAGAATTGCTTAGAACTCCCTTGCCCAGACCCAGCCTTGCCGCTCAAGATCGAGATTCTAGCCGCATGCAATATGAGGATGATTTCTATTCGATAAAGGAGTCAGGAAAATCCACATGCTTTTTTCTCCTTTGAAAACTAGCAGGTCTTACCACGTCAACGTAAACTGTTTTGATAGGTGTTTGGCCTGATGGTTCAGTTTTTTGGCGTGCCACAGGTTACTGTAGCTACTACGTCATATCTGTCTAACGCAATGACCACATAGAAAGGTGTTGGGCGGCCGCTAGGTACATATGTAGGTAGCTGTGGGTGACGATACCTACCTGATACCATCCAAGCTTGCAGTCGTGGACCCCTTCGGCTGGTGATTGTAAGAATTCTATGTATCACCCCGGTAGAATTTGAGTGCCAAGGTACCTTCGTACATACGCGTTGCTGTGCAGCTTTGGATCCATTCTGAGGGACGTAGGTATTGAGGTACATGGCTTGCCTAGAGCTGCTTTAGGGGCAACATTACCGTGGGCCTTACCCAAGGACGTTAAACCTTGTGACGGTAAACAAAAGAAAAGTGACGTGATACATTTCTTGCCCTGCCTGCTGCAGGTGTCCTCATCATCTACCATCATCGTTTTCTCAGCCCACGAAACTTTTCCTACTTTACACCTGACTTCATCAATTTTCCTTCCTATCCCCCCATTGAACAACACCACCCATCTACCTACCCTCCTATATCCCAACCAATAATCCGAAGAACCAACACACACAGGAAGAAAATAGGAGCTGTAACTGGAACTTCAGTTCAACATGAGGTTGTCGTCAACCGTCTTCTGTCTTGCCCTCGCGGCTGACGCCGTCGTGGGTAGCAACTGGTTTAGCAAAGCAGGTTGGTTTAGTTTGCCATTCTGCTCATAAGCTTTAAACATTTGCACTAACCGTTTTTAATCTACAGCTTACAACAAGTGGCACGAGACCGAGCTGGAGAGATGGCTGTCCGACAACGACATCCCCTACCCCACACCTGCCGACCGCAAGGACCTCGAGAACCTGATCCAGAAGAACTGGGACTCCTACGCCGTAGCTCCCTACAAGAACTGGGATACTGACAAGCTTACCAGCTACTTGAAGTCCAAGGGTGTAGAGACCAAAGAGTCCACGAAGGCGAACAAGGACTCGCTCCTTTCCCAAGTAGAGGGCGCATGGTTTGAGACGGAGGACAAGGCTCAGACGGCCTGGACTAGCGTTAAAGACTGGATTCTGGATACCTGGACTGAGAGCTCCTTGAAGTCTTTTGCCGACAAGCATGGCATTCCTGGTACATATCTACTATACTCACATGTTCATCGATACTCTTTACTAACACTGCCTACAGTGCCCCAACCCCGCACTCGTGACACTCTGCTCCAGAAGGTTCGCGAGAACTACGACACCGTAGCGAAGAAGGTTGGCGAGACTGCCTCGTACCCTGGTGACTGGCTGTACGAATCCTGGTCTGAGTCTGACCTGAAGGAGTGGCTTGATACCAATGGCTTCCCTGCTCCTCAAGTCACCGATGTAAGAAAATCATTCAAACTTTATATGAGATCAACTTGACTAACTCCCAGGAATTTGTAGCGCAACAAGCTGATTGCCATGGTTCGCCGCAACTCGCGCCTTGCCTACCTCCGAGCGCAGGACCAGAAGGATTCCGCTGCTGCCAGCGCCAAAGCCATTTATTCTACGCTCACTGACAAGGTGATTGATGCTTGGGGCGAGTCTCAGCTGAAGGAATTCTGCGACAAGAATGGAATCAACGGTGAGCAAATCCAAAGCCCTATCCTACGACCTATTGACCTGACTCGATTGGCAGTTCCCCAAGGTAGCAAGACAAACGAGCTCCGCGCTCTCGTACGCAAGAACCGCGCCCAGATCCTCGACGACACCGTTGCTTCCTCGGCCTCCAGTGCCTTCGGTGCTGCTACCAGCAAAGCCGGCAACCAGTTCGCCAAGGCCACCGATAGCGCGACCCAGGCTGTGCAAGATGCGTTCGGCACTGCCGTCGGCTCTTGGTCTGAAAGCCGCCTGAAGGCGTTCCTCGATGCGCGTGGCGTTCCCGTCCCCCAAGGATCCAAGACGGATGAGCTCCAGGCTTTGGTACGCCGAAACGCTCACAAGGCCGCGCACCCCTACAGCGCATGGACCTGGGATGACCTCTCCTACGACACCCTTAAGCAGTACCTCGCCAACAGCGGCAACTCGGCCGCGAAGAAGGTCAGCAAGAACAGCGCCGCCTCCCGCGACGATCTTGTCGAGGCTGCTCAGTCCGCCTACTCGTCCGCGTCCAGCGCCGGCGGCAGTTCCTATGCCTCGGCGACTAGCTACCTCACCAAGGCTACCGAGACTGCTAAGAAGAGCACCTTTGACACGTGGAGCGAGAGCGAGCTCAAGGCGTACCTTGACAGCTACGGCGTCGTAAGTTTTCCAAACTTCCCAATTTAAGATTTTACCTTCCTGTTAACCTGTCACAAGCCCGTTCCCCAGGGCTCTACCCTCAACGAGCTGAAGGCCGAGGCCCGCAAGCAGTCGACATACTTCAAGTACGGCACCACGAACCCGGCCTCCACCGCCTTCGCCAAGGCCAGTGAGAACGTTAAGGGCGCCTACCAATGGGTTATGGGCCAGTTGGGCGCCGGTTCCGAGGCTGCGAAGAAGAAGGCGGATAACGTTAAGGAGGAGTTGTAAGACTACGATGTAGCATGCCGAGAAACTGGAGACACTACACTGTTTCTCGAGACAGGTGATGAGGTGAGAAGTCGTGTCTGCATGGCCAGGCAATTTACGAATCTGCGTCGTTTTTTTTTTTTAATGAGGAGATTGGACCAAAAAAAAGCACTGGACTCGTCTTTGAGGAGACGAGATGTAACGATTAGTTTTTTTTTTCTTTCCCTTATCGGCGAGATCAGGCGATCTGTGTACTACTGGCCAGCCTGCGGGCCACCACGAGAAATGTCTCTTTGCAAATGCCCTCTTCTCTTTACTGAGTTCTTCGGCAAGCAGGATGACAGGACAGGAAAGGACAGAACTGCGAGGATAGTTGGGTTGAACTAGCTTCTTCCGGGGATAATTGCGATACGCACAGGCTTTAGGTAGTTTTTTATGCTAACGTGATGAAACCTACCTATCTACTGGTGAAACTGGAAACGGTGGTATTGATAGAGGAGTAGTTGTTTGTGACTTGGCTTTATAGTATCAGAGATACCCACGATATGTCAACAACGAGATAAATCGGCAGCCCAGTAGGTCGGTTTCCTGGTGTAATGGCTAGCACTGCGGATTCTGATTCCGCCAATCTGGGTTCGATTCCCAGGGAGACCTCTCACCTTATTTTTCTTTTTCTCTCCACCTTAGTTGGGATCCTTAGCTTAGGAGGTAGGCATCGATTAGCTGGATGGGTCGGATGGCGGGATCTGATTCCGTTTCTGAATGTCGGTGTTTGAGCAGAAGGGAGATTTTGTGTAATCCGATTTCTCATTCCTCGGCGTAGTCTAACCATCGGGGCCAAGTCCTGTGCTCTTGTTGATATTGAAGATATTTCACTACTAAAAGCTCCGGATTGTCTAGTTACGTCTTTAAACTTTGGGAAGTGGGCAAATAATAAGTTAAATATGAGGAGTTTAGTGTTTAGGGGGACGGCTACTATTAGTGAGATAAGAACGATCTCTGGCTATTTAGGTAATTAGACAGTCACAGATAAGCATGGACAAAGGGACGAATGGATTAGCTTGAGATTATTATGAGAAATTGCTATCGACTAGACCCACTGAGTGGCATCTAGACTGTGTACAGGGAGACGACGTGGAGGCATCTATGCCTTTCGGCATGAAAAAACCACGCCATGTCTCGTACCACTACCCGCGGGCCGCCCAATGTTCGTCATCCACGGCGCTGTCGGCATTTCTACCTGCGCTCGTCTGAAAGGGGACGGGACGTGCCTCTGGCTCGCGAAGTCATGGCCTGCTCGATTTTCCGGGATGCGAACTAGGGAAACGCGTAATATTAAAAGAAATGAAAACCAATGCTTGAGTTTGTTCTTGGCTGGGAGTTGTGGCAGATCTATTGAGAAGCTGGATCATGAATGATGACTGCGGTATTGGAAGCTGTTAAGGTCATTGCCGCCTTGCTCCTGTGATACGTGTCGAAAATCGAAAACAAATCCGAAAGGGCCTCAGTTGTCAGGTCGTATGTTTGGTATAAGGGGAAAAGAAATCGTATCAAACATGAGGAAATATACCGGGTAGGTATGTGGTTCAATGGCCAGGGAATAACCTATATAAAAGGTCACACCGTCCATTGGCGTCTTTGGGAAGGGTGTCGGGCGTGGGGTCGAGGCGATGTGATGTGATGTGATGTGATGCAAAGAATCATATTCTTAAAACATCAACATCAGGTACGCTCCTCTGCCGTTTATGACCCATATGGTGCTCCGACGATTTCCTCTTTTGCGTTACGGTGGAAAGAGGGCTGCTAGCAAGGTCTGGCATCCTCTTCTGCTTTCGCATGGGCGAAATGGGAATGTTGGTAGTAGCAATACGCCCTTCCTTAATGCCGCGAAGAGTGCCTTCGAAATAGGGGCCTGAGAAAGCGAGGGAATCACGGGTAGCTTTGCTACGGCTAATCAACTGATGATTCGCTTGATCTCGGCGGAATGCACCAACGATGTTGGAATTATGCTGGAAATGATCCAGAAGAGAGGCTACGTCACTAGTAGCAGTGCCGGGGCGGCCGGGCGTGCGGAATATATCATCTTCCACTTCGTCCTGTTCATCATCCTTCTCTTCTTCTGATGAGTTGCCGTCATCATCTAGGGTGATGAAATCTTCGAGCCGAAGACCCTGCTCTGCCTCATCGACAACTTGATCATCGGAATCGGACGTCTCTATCACATTCGCGTCGGATGCTTGGGAGTACCAAGCTTCGGCAGGACCAACCGCGTGCGTATTCATAAAATCTCCGTAAGTGCTAGAGGAGATCATGCCGCTCATCATGATACTGCCTGGATTGCTTAGAATGGGCGATGATTGGGTCTGGTCGAAATATTGGAAGTTGAACTGCTCTGGAGAGAGATCGAAACCTCTACCTCTCATGCATTGATGTGTAAAGATCATCATCTTTCCAGTGCGAGGATTGAGTATGGCGATGGGTTTTTTGCTAGACTTGTCGAGGTTGAAGCGGCCAACACGTGGTTGACCGCGGCGAGGCCGGATGAGCGTCACACCGTCTGAATCGGAATCATCGTCTGCAGCCTCCCGTCGACTCTTACGCCGAACGGGTTTCTCAGGCGGGTCTTCTTCATCGGTGGTATCCCCATCGGCTGAGCGGGATGATTAGCATTAAATTAGATCCTGATCAGGTCACCTAGACTCACTTTGATAACCATCGAGGGAGTCTTCGTCATCCTCGGAAAAGCCAGTTGGGGTGGATACGGAAGTTGACAGATCATGGGTCGTCATAGGAGTGGCAACTGGTGTGCTATCATCATCTTCGATAGCGTGCATTATAGCCTCGAAATCATCGTCGATGCTGCCCTCAACTATGCCACCGTTGCCGTGGAGATCCCAAAATGCTTCCGAGTTAGAAGAATCATAAGGGTCTGGATCATGCTCAATCTCTCGACGGAACGATGGGTCAAGGATGCTCTTATCAACGAAGAGGTCAGGGAAGAATCCTTGGTCAATATCATCATCTGTCTCAGTCGAATCACCATCTGACGAGTCCTCGGGGATATCAAAGCGTACACGGCGCTCAGTGCTTGTATAGCCCGGATCTATAGTTGTGTCGTCCGGTTCCGCCTCAGATGAAATTCCGTCCCAGCTGGCGTTATCATCACCGTCGTCATTGTCACCCTCGTAATCATCCTCGTTGTCATCGTCGTCGTCGTCGTCGTCGTCGTCTTCTTCCTCGTTCTCTTCCTCCTTAACTTGATACGGCCGAGGGGAGCTGGAACTGCGGGTAATTTGCAGTTCGTCGGAAAGAATGTGCTCCTCCTCGGCCGCATTTATGTCCTCCTCGTCATCTTCGGAGTCACTAATATCGTCCACCCCTGAATAACCCCCCTCATCAGAGAGGTCAAGCGACGACGAAGCGTCAGAGCCGCGACGCCGCGAAGCCCTGACAGGCGTAGTTGGGGGCCTATGGTGTCGTACGTTTCGGGACATTGTAATGCGTACCAGTCGTGTGTAATATATGAGATATGCAGGGGTTGACAAGGGTTCCACCCTCGTACACGGCTAAGAATCGAGACAAACGGCGGTGAAGCCTGATTGATGCTCGAGAACAATGGGGTTGTGGTCCTCAGGAAGTGTATATTTCTCAAGTTGAATACTTGAGTAGACCTCTTCTTCTTTAGATCCCAAATCTCGAATAATATGGACCGGAGTATAAGATTTGGCGGGATGGAGGAGGGAAGTGTATTGGTCGTCACCAATGTCGCTGTCAGTCGTCAAGGCCCGTATTGAATGGGCGAAATTCGGTATAACTCTGTTGGGTATTCAGACTTCCGGGGGGCTCCTTTCGAATTGGAAAGGGCACACAAGACAGTGAAAGCCTGTATAACTTCGTCGAGGTCGGATTGCGGATTGAATATCTCGGTGAACTGCTGGACTACGGGACATGCCCGGAGGACCCAGACATGCCCCGTAGTGGGGATTTACAGCTCAGCGACGGCCGAAGGCATGATCTCGACGAAGTTTTATTTTGGTATGATTAGAATATCCTTTTAGGAGCTGTTGTAGTGCGACTTCGTTGTCTGTTGGGTTGATTAGTTTTCCGGAAGGAAAAGTTGAAGGGAAAAAAAAAAGTTACAAACGTACCCGGGAAAAAATGACTGTGGATATATCCCACCTAACTGGCAGCTAAACTTTTTTTTTTCCTTTTGCTTTTCTATTGGTGGGGCGACCCTGGACTCCCGCAGCTGTGCACGGCCCCTGATTCGCCTGCGGCAGGTAAGACAGCGCCATACTCTTTTAGTGGGTGCGTCACCGCTCTTTTTGACTTGCATCAGTCTGTGCGCTAAAGCCTAAAACCCCTCAAGAACCACTGAACAATGGCCTACGATCCACTGTAACAGTTACGCTGAATGGTTGCTCTGGGGCTTGCTCCCGTGCTGGCAATTGACGAAGCCGCAGGTTGCATTTCGAATTGCAATTCCGAAGCGTCTTGCACTCCATGTTCCATCTCAATTTTCTTGCCCGATGCTATCAGCAGCAAAACAGCGAAAGAAACGTCCTATGAGTCCCACTAGCTACCCGACCATATCCACTTCGAAGCCTAAAAGCTTTCTTGTGACGCATCCTAAGAGGAGTCATCCAGTATTATCGGGCCATGACACACAGCAACCCCTCCGAGGGGTCCTTCACTTTTCACGCTGCTCATTACGAAGTATGTGGGTGCATTCTAGATACAGATGTGGGTAATTCGGACTCCTTGTTGGACTGCCTGCCTCATCTAGATGCCGCTCCGCGTGGCTTTTTGCATTTTCAGGGTCTATCGGTGTCAGGGTCTACATTACCAGCCATATTAGTTATTGGGGAAAGGAAAAAGGGGAAAGGGAGAGCTAGAGAGATGGTAAGATGAGAAAACGTAGTATTGCATTTGGAGCCTCCTTGTGCGTAAGCTGTAAATACGAAAGCAGATAAATAGGCGAGATGGGATCATTCGTCAAATATGTACACGCATGTAGGCGAAGGTGTGTCGAATATCTCGTCAACTTCCGATATACCCCATCGGCCCATCCAACCACTCGGCGATGATGACGAACAGAAACAAGGATTTATATTCATTTAACTCCACCACCATCCAGATTTTCACTCTGTCGCTTCAGACGAACCCCAACCGAGCTCCACGATGATCCCTAGAGTTACATAGAAGTAGATCCTCTCTTTCGGAAGTGTTGATTCTTTCTCCGTATTTACCGGATCTGTTCGGCTCAAACAAGCATACCTACATAGGTAGGTAGACATCCCATAACCAATATATGTTCCAGCTATCCATCGAACAGGATAGAATCAAGGGTGACGTGCATTTCGCATAAAATTGAGATTGTTTATTTTGGATATCTCCTATTCACGCCGGTCCAATCGATGACACTATGCTAGACAAGTAGGATGGGAGGAAAGCCGTCCAGGTTACATGTATCAATCGATAGCTTCGTTTGGGGATACGCAAAAATGTAGGATGTGGGAATGTGCATATCGACAAGTCATTGCGAGAGACGCATGTCATAAAATTGCTAATATCCAGTGTGGCCTTGGGTTATACAGAAATAGACTCAGGAGCCTCGTTGGCGGCACGTTGTAGGTGCAGAGCCAATGCATTACTTGACTCATACTTCACCTGATTGGTTTCATGCGAGATTTACCATCAGCTTTGGACGAAATGGTCCCATCCTCCGTTCTTTTCTCGTCGAATCTAGACCAATGTTCGGAGCGACCCAAGTACGTGGTCAACGTTACTCAGACGTGTCTATGGCTGCTAGGAAGCCGGTAGCTTCTCACCATTACGGGCTAGCAAGACCATCGACCATATGGTGATTACCCAACGATCTATTAGTTTGCTGTTGCGCAATGGCGCCCCAAGTCAGATGTACAGTAGGATTCATTCCTCTTCGCAGCACTAGACGAGCTAGAGATTGCAATGAAAAATGAGTAGTTCGCGTCACCTGGAGGCAGTGTAATACCAGGGACACGGTGGAAGCGATCATGGGCAAGCCCAGAGGATGCGCTCCCTCAGGACAAAAATTAGAATAATCACGATTGAGTTCAAGTAGAACTCTTTCAGAGATTAAACTGAAAAGAACAGATACTACACTTGATCTAAGCCAAAAGGCAAAGAGAGCTGAAGAAGAAAAAAAAAGAAGAGAAGAGAGAATTCTGGGAGGAGGGCCGGTTACTTATAGAAAACTTCTGCAGCATCTGAGCGGTGTGGGGCGGCAGTATGTTTTGGAAGGAAGCACTAGCCTCAATTGTGGGGATACCTTCCTGGCTGCCTGGCCGCCTACATAGTGCTTAGGCAGACTAGCAAACCAATCAGCTGTGGCCCTAGCTTGGTTGCCGGCGAAACAATCACCTTCCCATGTAAATATTGACTTGTCCATTCTTACAATTTTTGGTACATACTGCAGTACTTCGTATCTTATCCACCCTACAACTTTCAACCTCCAACCGCTTTTCTTCCAGAGTTGCACCCATGCTAAACGGAACATTTCGTGCATTGTAGAACAGCTTCAAGCATCGAGGCCTTAGATTGTGCATCTTGCTGCATGCAATTGCATACATCCACTCGCCTTTAACCATTTTCTCAACGCTACCAACTCTCACCGCATATCTACATCACAATTCTCTTATAGCTAACATGGAACCGCCTCAGAAGTCGAACCTCTTTCAGGTCTACTTACGACTGCGTCCTCCTCCAACTGGAAATTCAAGTGCTGAGCGCTTCCTGTCGGTCGAAGATCCTCCCGAGAACGATGCGCCAACACATATTACACTGAACCCCCCGAATGATCGAAGACGAGCTATTGAGAAATTCGCATTTACACGAGTCTTCGAGGAAGATGCTACGCAGCTAGATCTGTTCCAGGGCACGAGAGTGCTTCCCTTAGTCGAGGGTGTACTCGCGCCTCACGGCGGTGATGGCACAGACGGTTTATTGGCTACTCTAGGAGTCACCGGCTCGGGCAAGGTACGCGTTTCGATGGTTCTGAAGAGGAGATATAGTAGCTGATTTGATATCTACTAGACACACACGATGCTCGGGTCGCGAAGCCAACGAGGCTTAACCCAGCTAGCTCTTGATGTTTTATTTCGATCCATCGACTCCAACATCGTGGACTGCGAAACGCCACCTATACTAGAGTCCAGCATAAGGTCCTCTGATGCATCTGAAGCGACTATTCACTCTGCGCCTGCATTCCTCGAGACAGTATACAGCGATTTTAGTGGACCATCTCGAGCTGGCTCAAGAGCTGCAACTCCAATGATTGTACGACCCTCCATACTTCAAACCCCCCAACTACCCGGTCGCTTCCCAGACAGTCCCCTCAGCGTACGACTAGTTAGTCACGAAGACGAGTTGTCAAGGATCACGCTGCTTGCAACACCTCCTAGCCAACGGGGACCACCAGTAGTGTCCTCTAAAACGCCAGTCGCGTTAAAAAAGCCAAAGTTGGCTCGCTCTCCATCACCTAAGAAACATTACATGTCTCTCACTTCGGCAGCGAAAAACAAGAAGACTATTACTAAATCTCCAGTAAAGGGCGATTATCCACCGGCGCCGACACCGAGGCGCCTACCACGACCCTCCGCTCTTCCACAGGCGCCAAATATTAGCTCAATACGCGCCTCTTGCGACCCGTCCGCCGAATATGCCATCGTTATCTCGATGTATGAAGTATACAACGATCGAATCTTTGACCTCCTAACACCTCCGATTAAGTCGAACGTTACAAAGGAATACCGACGACGACCGCTCCTTTTCAAACCCACGGAGTCATCCCCAGACCGCAAAGTGGTGGCAGGGCTCCGAAAAGTTATCTGTGGAAACATCAAAGAAGCACTGATGGTCCTCGAGGCCGGTCTCCATGAAAGACGAGTCGCCGGCACGGGCAGTAACAGTGTATCCTCGAGAAGCCACGGCTTCTTCTGCGTAGAGATCAAGAAGAGGCGACGTGGCCGGACCAACGGGCGTTGGGGCACTAGCACGCTCAGTATTGTTGACTTGGCTGGTAGTGAACGCGCGCGAGATGCGAAGACTCAAGGAGCTACCCTCGCTGAGGCCGGCAAGATTAACGAAAGCCTAATGTATCTTGGACAGTGCCTACAAATGCAGAGCGACGCCAACAGCATGGCGAAGGTATGTGATTAGAGTACTAAACTGGAGTGGCTTAACTAACAAGGAATGACAGCCAAACCTAGTTCCGTTCCGTCAATGTAAACTAACCGAGTTGCTTTTCTCAAACTCTTTCCCCTCGCCTTCGGCATCACATTCAGCCTACAGCAAACGCGCGCCCCAAAAAGCCGTCATGATCGTCACGGCCGATCCGTTTGGAGACTTCAACGCGACGTCGCAGATTCTGCGGTATAGTGCTTTAGCCCGCGAGGTGACGGTTCCGCGCATTCCGTCTATCACATCTACAATATTAGCCCACGGAAACACCACTATCCACTCCCACCAGTCGGAGTCGAGCGTAGGTTCCCGTAGCCCTACGAGCTCGCCCGTCTTATCTCACCATAAGCCCTACTTTCACCCTTCCGGCTCTCATAGTCGGACTTTCTCGCCCGTGTCCGACACGGAGCGTGCGACTATGGAGAATGCGGCTCTGGAGATTGCTAGAATGGCCGATATTATAGACCAGCTAAACGCCGAGCTGGCGCGAGAATCAGAAGCGCGCATGTCGGCCGAGGCCCACCTGATGTCGATGGAAGATCGCATCGCCGATCTGGAGCAGGAAATCCGAGAGGAGTGCTACGCGGACTTCGAGCAGCGCCTTGCCCTAGAAATGGGTCGGTGGAAGGCTTCGCTGTCACTCGAGCAGGAGCGCGGAGAGGAGCACTGGGACCGCAAGGTGGAGGTGCTAACGCGCGGCGTGGGCGTCACCGTCACGGCGCCCAGCGAGGACGAAGGGGGCGATGGCGAGAATGAGGACAAGGAGAACATCTTGATCGAGAACCTAGAGGAGGAGAACGAGCGCCTGCGACGAGAGGTCACGATCCTGAAGCGTGAGTTATCAGGCAGAACGCCCAGCAGGCGCAGCCCACTGCAAGAAAGAGGGGACTTGCCAACCGTCCGACCTTCGGGGGCGGATGGACTTGGCGGCTTGGGAAACAAGATGGAGAACTTACGTGTCAGCGGCGCGGGCTCAGGAGAGGAGAAGAAGGTATTGAAGGTGTCAAGCAGCGGGAGCCCTACGAAGAAGGTCCGAAAGCTTCCCGCGAAGAAGTGGGAGGGCGTGACAGCCGAGGATGACCTGATTTGAGCTTGTCGGCCGTGTGTGAGATGTGAGGATGAGGACTGCGTCGATGATGATTGTGCTGGCAGTGGGCGGCTGAGCAAGCATTGTTGAGGATACCCCCTTTTTTTTCTCTTTTAGTTTATGATGGATATACTTGCTTTAACTTGCTTCTGACTTTCTCCATACTTGGGAAACTCGATTACTGCGTATGCTCCTAGTTGAGAGGGTGATTACGACTTCTGTGATTTTACTTGAGCCCTCCTACCGGCTGTTATGGTAACATTGATATCTGTCCGGTATTTGCACTATAGAGCGTTACCTGGACGAAAGCACTACTATCGCAACTTCTATGATTTACAAAGCATCAATGGTCCATTGGAAGATTCTATCGTTCTTTTAATTTAAAAGGTTCTAGGGGAGTTACCTCAGATGAGCCAACAACGCACTCCCATTTTAATTCATTGCCACATGCATCAAGTTAGTCTTCTCCCTCGCATTTAGGCTTTTGGCATGTCACGCTTGTTAATTACTAATTGCTTCGATCGATATATTGTCTGTAGCTGATGAACTCGAACCCCCGATGGGATGGCCATGCCGTATTACACTCGTGGGTGTCAATCGGTAGGCCGAATTCTTCGACTAATTGATCAGTTGAAAAGCTTTCACTACTGTATCCGTGTCTGATGACGAAATCATATCATGACGAGTGACGTTGGTGTTATCATTGCCTATATTATGCTAAGGCTTCTATGTGAAGTAGATATGCTGCAAGATCTATAATTCCCGGTAGTGTTTTCGTCTAGGTCCCCTTACACAGCACATTTAGACAGATCAACCTAAAATGACGCATGTTACAATCAATTGCTCTGTAGGTGAAGACTCTAGAGCGGAGTGAACAGGAGTTCCTTCTTGTCCCTTTTGCGTTTACTTTCCCATTCGTGTATCTTATGGAAATTTTCACGAGAAATTAGGGCCTTTTACCTATGTAAAACGTGATTGTCCAGACTTGAGAGTTAACATGCGACATGATAATAATATATTTAGGGTGCTTCTGGTTTCTTCCTGTAAGCATATAGTTCATCCGCGCTGAAGCTTCGAGGGCAGCTTGGTCCCTCTTATCAAAGCTGCCACTTGGAAGATCACTGCAACGTAAGTGCTGACAACCTTGTTTATAATGCTTGGAAGCGTTCTACACTGCAGGTACATGGTACAGAGTAGCAGGCTAGCGAGCGATATGATGCGGGTCTACCTGTCTAAATCTCGGTAATCTTAAGATTTACCCACTGGCGGTGGTTTATAGGGACGCCAAGCTCGGAGGCTTAGAGAACTACATCGGTTGCAACATATGGGGATACAGGTGAGAACATGTCGAGGCCTCGAGACCTAGACGCCGCCACTCTATCATCGACCGCTAATGGTGAATAGCAGGTACTCAACGGAAACCGGAGCGTTGCCTACCGGGGTAACCGTTCGAGCGGTAATGAGGCCATTTGGACGCCTGGCTGCATGGACTCACGGTTACGTAGCGCCAATGAAGTATATTATATCGTAATAGCTTATACGTCGAAACGGACCCTTAATATCGTCCTTGCCACTGGTCCCTCAAGGCCCTTCTAGATGAAAGATGTCGTGGCGAAGCATGAGGAGTATCCCACCGCGTTAGTAACGAGGGATGGAATCACCATGTAAATTAATGGCAACATCAATAAGAGAGAATCTTCTCGATGATAGGTCCTTTCTGACGCCCTGTTCGTCTTCCTTTCTGGTATTGACCAGCTCCGCATTGGGTCCCCCGGTAATTTCCTCATGTAAACCATTGGTCTAGAGCGTGCAAGTATAATCTACTATAAACATAGCTATACGAGCAGTGTGGCTAGGAGTCTGAAGACGCCTGTATCTGCTAGAAGTCGTAAGTGTCTAAGGGAGCTCATCATTCCGTCGGCGCGTCTGACTTTTCCCTCCCACTGCCGTATTTCACGGAAGCCTGGAATAGACGTTCGGCACAGCACTGAGCAGGTTTGCAAGCTAGCGGTAGGTCACTTGATGAGGTGAAGTCTGAGCGAACGAACCATACCACGCGAGGACCTTGCGTTAGCCTGCTCCAAAGGGCTCAGCCCTCAATTGGTCAAAGGCTAAATATTGCACGACGGCGAGCGCTATTGCTAGGGTTCGTACACGGACTTTGCCAGACTTGGCGTCCGTTACACCCCTGGGTAATATGCCGTCGATATTTTCCCCAACCCCAGTCTCGGCATCCCTGGATATGAACGGCATTTCCTGTGATCAATCGTTTGTCATGGTGTATCACCTGCCCAATACCAGCATTCCATTGCGGTTACACTAGATCTCATTAAGATCCCGTAAAACGGTAGTTGGACGTGGATGTGTACCGAAATAGGAAAGCGCTGATTTGGGGTCTTGTCGTCTCCTGCTCGTTTTTCGTCTTGTCGACGCCGTACAAATTCGATTTCTTCGATTTTCACCTTCGGCGGCCGATCTTTGGTGAGGATTCGGGGGTTAAGTGGGACTTATCGCGGCCTTCGCTTCACATTATCGCCGTTATCTCGAACTCGCTTAAGACTCCGGGGGAGTCGTGTCGCTCCGTTGTTCTCGCGATGATTTTCTCTTGGAGGATCCACCTCTTATCTCGTCTCTCCTCCACGACGGCGGCTTGATCTCCGCGATGTGGACATAACGGGCCGCGGAGCCATCCCCAGGGCACGTATATGTTGCCACCCCTGAAGCCTTCCCCAGAACGACCTTCTCCGCGCCCAGATGATTCCCCGCAACTACCCCAGGTTACTTCGGGCCATGACCCTGAAACTTATACCATTAACCATTCAATTTAAATTGCGTCGGAAGTAGTAGTATTCCCCCCAGACTTCTCAAACCAGTGATATCGCCTTGGCTCATTACTCTGAACACCACTACCCTCTGGGGCTGCTCCTTCTATTGGCTATCCCTCCGTACCAGACCGTATTAGACAGTGATATGTCACTTTCTGGGGAAGTGGAGGCATTCGTTTGGCACTGTTTCCTACTAGATTCTAAGGACGAACGTGGTGTAGGCTGAACTCTGCCATTGGGACCAACCAAAGGCTCTAGTCTTCGGAACACCCGCCGGAGCTTTGATAGCATAATTGAAACTTTAATATAACGTAGAGGTAGTCCTAGAGCCGAGAAGGTTATTGATCGTCCATGCCATGCCACGATATGGCCTTGTCGAGACGGAGCCCGTTGCCGGCAATATGGGGTTTGCGATGTCTCTCGCTGGGCAATATGTTTCTCGTAGGAGTATATAACCGTTCTGAGTCCCAGATGTCACACTCGGTTTTTCGTCTTACACTTCTTCATCGCCTTTCACGACAATATACCTTGGTGAAGACATATCGTAATCATGTTGTCCCTTGCTGTGTCCGCCGCCCTTATCGGGTTCGCGTCCGCTCAACAGGTCGGAACAGAACAGACCGAGACTCACCCCAAGTTGACCTGGAAGAAGTGCACCAGCGGCGGCTCCTGCACGGCTGTCAACGCCGAGGTGACCATCGACGCCAACTGGCGATGGCTTCACAACGTCGACGGCTATGAGAACTGCTACGACGGTAACGAGTGGACCTCGGAGTGCAGCACCGCCGAGGACTGCGCCACCAAGTGCGCCATCGAGGGTGCCGACTACAGCAAGACCTACGGCGCCTCCACCAGCGGCGATGCTCTGACTCTCAAGTTCCTGACCAAGCACGATTACGGCACCAACATCGGCTCCCGGTTCTATCTGATGAACGGCGCCGACAAATACCAGACCTTCACCCTCAAAGACAACGAGTTCACCTTCGATGTCGACCTGTCCACTGTCGACTGCGGTCTCAACGCCGCCCTGTACTTCGTCGCCATGGAGGAGGACGGCGGCATGGCCAGCTACTCCAGCAACAAGGCCGGTGCCAAGTACGGTACCGGTTACTGCGACGCCCAGTGCGCTCGTGATCTCAAGTTCGTCGGCGGCAAGGCCAACATCGAGGGATGGGAGCCCTCCACCAACGACAACAACGCCGGTGTCGGCCCGTACGGTGCTTGCTGTGCTGAAATTGATGTCTGGTAGGGTTTCCTGGTATCTGATAATATGCGGGGGCAACGCTGACCAGTCTCTCGACAGGGAGTCCAACGCTCACTCTTTCGCTCTGACCCCCCACCCTTGCAGCACCAACGAGTACCACGTCTGCGAGACCGACTCCTGCGGTGGTACCTACTCCGAGGACCGATTCGCCGGAAAGTGCGATGCCAACGGTTGTGATTACAACCCCTACCGCGTGGGCAACCACGACTTCTACGGTGCCGGCAAGGTTCTGGACACCAAGTCCAAGTTCACGTAAGTAGAACGACTCTCTACCGCTCGATCCCTTTCCAGGGATATCCTAATACTGATATCGCCTCCTTATAGTGTCGTCACCCAGTTCTCCAACAACAAGGTCACTCAGTTCTTCGTCCAGGGCGGCAAGAAGATCGAGATTCCCGCCCCCACCCTCGCCGGCTTCCCCACCGACAGCAGCAGCATCACCCCCGAGTACTGCTCGGCCGAGGTTACTGCCTTCGGCGACCGTGACCGCTTTACTGAGGTCGGTGGCTGGACCCAGCTCAACGCCGTCTGGTCCATGCCCGTGGTCCTGGTCATGTCCATCTGGGATGACGTAAGCTTCCTTTCTCCCCCCTATCTTAATCGTGACCCCCCGCTGACCTCGTATGCTATAGCACTACGCCAACATGCTCTGGCTCGACTCCAGCTACCCCCCGGAGAAGGCCGGCCAGCCCGGTGGTGACCGTGGTGACTGCGCCCAGGACTCCGGTGTCCCCTCCGACGTCGAGGCTTCGATCCCCAATGCGTACGTGTGCTCCTTTCCCCCTTTTATCATGCAGTTGCTAACAACACCGCAGCCAGGTCATTTG
The DNA here is from genome assembly GCA_022495205.1 of Hypoxylon sp. FL1150. NCBI lineage: Eukaryota > Fungi > Ascomycota > Sordariomycetes > Xylariales > Hypoxylaceae > Hypoxylon > Hypoxylon sp. FL1150. Next base: position 40,911 of record MU376300.1, on the reverse strand, counting down.
GTCCAACATCCGCTTCGGACCTATCGGCTCGACCGTCACCGTCTAAACAATCCGATAAGTGGCAGAGGCTTTACGGCCGTATATATTCGACTACCTACCATGTATATAGCTCTACCCTTCGTACCAGATTGTTCCTTCCCCCGAGTTCGCTCTAGAGACAATAAAATAGACCATTTCGTGGTCGTTGAAATGATAAATTTGCATTATAGAACGTGCCTGAAACAGTAGATACTTCGGAAGAAGCTGGACGTGATTCTTGAGATAAAAATAGCTTTCTAAACTCGCCTTTCACATGTGAGGTTTATCATCAATCAGGGTCAACATGCTGTGATATAATGCGTTAGATTAATCCCATCGCGCCTAACTGAACTATATCTCCCCGCTTCTTCACTACCTAATCTTGCTGTTGGCTTACGATAATAATTGTAGCCGTCGGCATCAATTCTAGAAGACGTAGGTTCAAGACAGCACCTGTCTTCTCTACCCGCCGTACCTTGAGGCAAGTCCTATTCTCTATCATCAATAATCCGGAAGATTGCTTAATCCTACGACAGGAAACTAACATTCTAGCGGGGTGCCCGTAGAGGCCGAAAGGGGCGCGCGCACAATCGTATACCTGCTGCTGAAGCGCCTTCCCAGTGCCGGAAGGAGGTGCTGGAGGCCAGCCTCTCGAAACCACTTGCGATCCTCGCCGGTCAGCTCGAAGTACCACCACTGCGCCGCACCGCCGAGGAGCAGACTTGGGAGGTGGGACATCACGTGCCGCTCGTTAGCCAAGATGGTGGCAGGATCGTCCAGCAGGTTGTAGATCTGCAGGATGAAGCAGTTGACCTCGGTGAAGACTAGCATCTGGATGCGGTTGTCGAAGTAGACGACACCGGAGCTCTTTTCCTGGTCGCCGGACGGGGAGAATAGACCGATGTCGTCCAGTTTGATCGAGGGTTTGGCTCCTGTACTCGCGGGGGCCGGGGGAGCGGTTTGATGGGAAGGCGTCGGTGTTTCATCGTGGTTTCCAGGGACGGGACCAGTATCGCCAACACTGCTAGTGACACTCTCGTTAGAGGGCTCGTCAGTAGGTTGCTCGGCCATAGTGACGATGATGAGAGACGGAGTGTGTGATATTATTGAGGTGCTTATCCGTAGCTAGAGGTGGAACGTGTCAGCGGGGAGAGTATCAAACCAGGTACCTAGGTAGGTACAGATGAAAGGAAGCCAACGACCACCCAGGCAGTCACGGTGGTTTGTTGATCGGGCAAGCAAGCTTCAGGTCTCTGATATGGCAAAGCTGTAAAGAACCCCTGAGAAAATAATGGTATATTGGCGCAATAGAGCTATTGGACTTGGTTTAATCCTTCTTGACTTCTGTTTCCGCAGCCTCATCGCCATCTTCACAGGCAAAAATAAGGCGTGCGCCATCGAATTCGTAGCTCCTCTCTTGTCACATCACCTGGCTCACTGTCCCGACTTTCTTCGGGCAATTCCGAGGAGACAGCTGTCGCGATGCTCTAGCTCATCGTCTTGGCGGGCTCAAGCTGTACGATTGAATTTTCCGCACCTTCACCTAGCAAAATTGATCATATATTCTTGGAGGGCGTAGTAGTAATGCGGGGCAAATGGACCTGTGGTAACCTGCACTTATCATAATATACTGAAATCGTCCACGGAGTCAAACTTCAAGAATCTCGCTTTCGCACAATTAGAGAGGGTCACCACCTCATTCGAGACCCAGGAGGTGATGAGAATGATATATGTATTAGCTTCGGTTCTCCGACGCGTTTCAGCTGACTAAGCTGTAGCCTTAGCATCGTACCGGACCTGCAACTACAGGGGTCTAAGCACTAAGTCTACTGATATTATGGCGAGTTCTAGCGGATACTTCCCTGGAGCTTCTAGGCGCCTAGAGGTACGTACCTCGACCGCCAACCTATCAAAATCGCCCCTATAAATGAAGCGCCAAGTCCGCTACATTCTATTATTACAGCGCGTTACCAATAGTTATCTTTTCCATAGAAAATCCGCACGCCGGCGGAGCTGTCAATGATCAATGGAGGTTAAGGCTCACTAATCCCCTGTAACTTTAGCACCACATACACCTGACCCCCTAGCTCCCCCCCTATCTTCATAGCGAACTCGCCTTTGCCAGCTGCTGAGCTTACCTGAAGGACAACAAGCATGCGGCCACCAATTATGGCCAAGTGTAAGAGCTAAATGAGCGGATACAGTAGGTTTATTGTTGATTCAAGAGTCCCATATTGAAAAATGGAATAGGGACGGTGGCATGCGCGGGGGAAAAGGGGCGAGATTACGTAGGAAGTACATGAAAAGACCATCGATATCTCCTCCTTACTAACTTACTAATATCTAAATAGTATCACAGAGATGATCATAGAGTTCTACAAAAGACACATTGCGAGCAACCATGCATGGTATGGAGTTATATTTCTCAAGATCCACCTCTAGTCCTTGAGCTCTAATAGCCGCCATCCTCCATACGCAGTACCGGGTACTTTATCAAGTACTTGTAAGATTCATCACTTCCCAGACAGTAATGAAAACTCTAGAGGGAATCTGCGTGATAGCGATCGAAACGTTTTCTGAGCGCATCAAGGAACGCTTGAACCCCAGCAAATTTTAATCGACTGCGACCTTCCTCACCTAATTCCGTCTTCCACCATTTAGCTGCAGAGCCAGTGAATAGTCCTGAGAAGAGCGACACAACTTGCCACTCATTGTTAGGGGCAGGAGGGTGGTTGTACAGGAAGACGTGGATTTGACTGATGAAGCAGTGGACGTCGGTGAAAATAAGGGGACGACAGTCCCCTTCCTCTGACGAGTAGACTCCAGAGTTATTGTCTCCAGGCTCGAAAAAGCCAAAGCTCTGCTCAGCTAAGCCAGCCAATAAATCTAGATTGTCGTACTTAGTAAGCTCATGATCGGTCTGACGAGTAGCGGCATAAATAATTTGGTCGGTTGTGGCTGTATCGGATGCTTTGTTGACTGCCTTATTACCCCCGAGCGAAGTCAGCTGCTGTGATATATTATCGATCCCATCCTTGATTTGAGCCAAGCAGCTGTCGACCTTTCGATCTAGATGCTCGAATGCCTCGGAGATTTCCTTGAAGGTAGGGCGTTCCGTAGCCATGCTGGTGAAGATTGTGGTGAAAATATCGTCAAAGGGGAGCTTCTGGTAACATCAGATTCCTTGGTGTTGTAGCAAGAGGAGAGTAGAAGATTAGGATGAAGAGGACTAACTTGTAAATAAATAGGCACAGGTAAAGAAGTAGTGAGTGAGGTTATTTGCGATTTAAGCAAGCAAGATTTAGGAAAGTTAGACAATCGCGGAAGGAAAATGTTATTACGGTATAACATTATTATTTAGCAGGTGGTATTCGATGAAGCAAATGCCTACCTAAGTTATACTACCTGGGCAATGTTTTAATGCATCTGAGGGTATGGCAAAGACTGAGACTGAAGTCGCATATGATGACTTGATGTTCGAAAACTGTTTTTCCGTTCGTGAGAAATTCGAAGCTTAGCATCGATACTCGTGTACGATTTGACCAATATCCGCTATCCTTTCTATTGAGCAGTAAACAAGAAGCTGCAGTGAGGTGGTCAAATGGACATACCCTAAGTAAGTTAAGTTGCCTGTAAATCGTCCTGGCGATGTCTGGGCCCGTAATATTCCTGGGCTCGTCTTTTGACCCGCCATGTTGATTCATCAAGACATTACTGTTTTATCAATATAGAGAACTGGTTAAAAAGATTCACTGTCGTGTCCACTCCCCATTCCTTGGATGTCACGAAAGATACACATTTGTGGCTTCCCCAGCACTCAGATCTTTTTTTTCCCTTGGGACTATTCTTCACACAACCTTTGCAGTAATTTTTGTCAGACTACCCCGACCTAGGTACTAGACAATCTCCCTCAAGATCCATCAATAGTGCGAGCACCTTCGGCATTTGTACTTGTTCATCATGGACGCAGCCTCCTATTCCATGGTTCATTCCCTCGTGGACTCTCCTCCGCCTGGCCTCTTGATTGCAAGAGAGATACTGCGACCCTTTATCGAATCCATCCCGGGGAAAGTAACGGTCAAAAGAAGAGACATGGTACTCAAAGTTCTCGCGCACTTGGTCGTTGGTCAAATTACGAAGAACATGCACTACATAACGGCCATAGACTTCGCCATCAGCCAGCTCAACTGCTTCGTCCAAGATACACAGCTCCAGTCAGCTACGATGTCCCCTCCGAACGACAACATCATCCGGAACCTAGTAATGATGCAGCTCGACGTTTTGAAAAACCCATCTCTCACTACAAGCCTGTTTCCGATCCGTTCCCAAATCGCATCGAGTGTATCATGCGACGCATCGCTCGACGACTACGTAAGCTACGCCATGAAGGAACTTACGATTGCGAAAAACGCATCTCTCGCCTGTCTGGACTTTCTTCCGCATGAACTGCAACTGGCCATCCTAGAACTTCTCCGAGACGAAGGAGATTGGCGAAGCATCCTTCACCTGCGGCAAGTAAGCAAGCAGTGGCTACGGATAACGAAGCCGTACGTTTTCATCCCCTTCGGAAAGGCGGCCTTGGATTCCGACCCCGAGGAAGACATGCTTGGCCCTATTCATACAATCTGCTCCAAGCTTACCCAGCCATTCTGTCGTCCCGACTTCATCAAAGAGCTACCGGAAGATGAAAACTTGATGAGTGACGAGAAGGGGCACGAGCCCCTGCAAGCCGACTATGCAACGCTCGAGAGGATCTGTGACCAGTTTGTTAGACTCGAGCACGTTCTTCCGTCGGACCTTCGCGAACGGATTATTCTCAGGGTCCTAGGAATCGACCAGGAAGCCGGGTTGGACCTCCAGACAGACGCGAGGGTGGCGATGATCCTCGCCTTGTGCACGGAACTCGAGAGTATAGACCTTCGCTTCGAGGAGTTCGGCCCCTTGACGAGACAGGTGATTCGATGTGCGGTCCAACAGGCCCAAGCGCCTAGAGAAGTCGGAGAAGTCTGCTTGCTCGCGAAGCTAAACCACGTCGAGCTCTGGAGTGCGGACGTGTTGGATGCGCTCGGTATGTTGTCTTTACCTTGTGTCAAAGGCCTCAGCTTCTATAACCTGGAGGACTGTGAGACGCAAGATTCATTGCCGGATATTTTGCCGAACAGCAACATCGATCACATCATAATTCGCGCCGGGGGACTCCGCGAGCGCGCATTTACTAAGATGCTTGCAGCCTGTCCCAACATCCGTGCGCTAATCGTGCAAGCCACTGAGATTGACGGCTGTTACGCAGACACCCTTGCTAAACACGGTAAACACCTGGAAGTACTATGGATCGACACTGGTTGTCGCCACGCTGGTCCCACCAAGGTCCCCGGAGGAGCCCGACCAGTCCTTGACTCATTGAAATCTATGTGCCACCTACAAGAGCTCGTCGTACGGCGTGAGGACTTTGACTCCGCTGAGGACCTGGGCTCTATGCTACCAAAGTCACTGTGTGAGCTGATGATCATTGGAGACAAGGACGGAGCGGAGGTGGATCCTATATTTCCTATAGATCCTGCTTTGGATAAGTTGGGCGACAAGAAAAAGGCGGGCAAGGAGGACAGAGAGTACTTCTATTCGCTTTTCGAACAGCGAGTCCTGCCGGAGCTCGAGCTCGTCGAAGCTGTGGCAACCCACCCCCGACAGCGCACCCCATCTTGGCCGAAAATAATCCTTTACCGCATCGAGGCTCCGGCATCAATGCATACCACAGGCTGAGAGGTATCAAGCAGCCTACCTACATAGCTAATAAGTGAGTTAACCAGTTTGCTACAGTCCCTTCATAGCTAGGGAGATCTCTTAAGTAGACACAGCTAACCAGCTTTCTTAGGTAGGTAGGCTCCGGGGTATGTCGCCAGTCTCCCCAGAGTTCATATAAATACCTGCCACTCATTGACTGTCAACGACTACTCTTGGTTGGGTAGTTCTCCGTATTTGATCAGATGCGTTGTCATAGTCGTCGATATCCGTCCTCCCAACGTAGCATGGGAGATGTGGGAGTTTGTCGGGCCGTAACTACACGGCTGTTAACACAAAATGAATCGTCAGTACCTGGAGGAGTGAGGAGGAGGGAAGGTTGAATAAACCTTCAGGGCTGAGAGTCCAAAGAAATAAATCTGCATGGAATACCTTAAGTAGGAGGACATAGTCCTCGGAATTAGATAGGTACTTAAGGGAATGAGACGATAAGTCAACTAATCCAAAGATGGGGTATCTCTTTCTACTATGTGCCGAGAAGCACTCACAAATACCTAGGTTAAAGCTGGTAATGTTCTAATTATATCGGCTGGTGCCGGCGTTTAGGGAAAGGGGGAGTTCTCCAAGTAAAAAGGGGAATTCGCGCGAGAATAAAAATTCCGACTCGACTGGTCTATCGCTTGCGTGCTCGTATTATAAGCGCAACAGGTTCCGATATCTCAAATGTCTGTTCTTCGATCTCACAAAAATCCGTTACGACGGGTGCTGCCACCAATGTCACAACCTGACCTATCTGAACAACTGGATAATGCGGTGGGAGTCAATACCACCTACCACCGTTTAGATCCAAGGCTGCTTCAGTTCGATTTGCCCGAACAGGCGTCAAGGTTAAGGTGAGGCCCTATTTGAACAAGATGCTTCGCGATTCTAACCCTACATATAATAGCTGTTTCGATTTCAATAACATTTGGGTCCAAATGAGTGGAAATACATATATTGCTACGATTCTCATGGTTATTGGTACACATCAAGGAGTGTTACTATTTGATAATACTGTACAGGCTTATGATCTTAGGAAATTGAATAGTGATCTTTCGAGAACGACACCGCCGGCGCCAGCAGCAGCGACGATCCACAACCACTTGTTGTTCGCCTCGCTCAGATTCGGCCAGAAGCTGTTCTTTGTCTCCTTGTACTTCTGCAGCTGCTGGTACTTCACGGGGTTTTCCTTGGAGTAGCGCTTCTCTTGGGACTCCTCGTTCTCCCTATCTCCACCGATGAATCGGAGGAAGATGTAGTTGGCGACAGGGCCGAGGAGTGTGAGAGGGTGCATTTGGCCGACGCTGTAGAGCAGGAGAGGGAAGGCGAAATGGCATAGGGCATCGCCAAGGTAGCTATTGATAATTAGCATGCGATCTCTTAACTCTGAAGATGTCGTGGGAACTTACTTGGGGTGTCGAACAATGCTCCATACGCCCTCACGGTTGAGATTGGGACTTCCGGAGCGAGAGTGGGTCTCAAGCTGGGAGTCAGCTAGAACCTCAAACGCGTAGCCGGCAGAGAACAGGAAGACCGCGATGCTATGAACGATTGGAGAAGCTTCAGGTACCGGGGCGGCGAGAGCGCTAGCGATCGGAGCACGGAAGGGTAGCGTGAATGGCAAGGAGATCAAGGTCTGGGCGAGAGCCTCGGGCAAGAACATAGTGAAGAAGGACTTATTCCAGAAGTTGGGCTCCTTCTTCGCGGCGGTCTCGTAGCGAGGGTCATCTTTTCCGCGTTTGATGCTACGCGACGCAATGCGATAGAAGAGACGGATACCCCAGGCGCTGACACCCGCCAGCAGAAGCTTCTGGCTATATGACAGAGCGTTCCAGGCATCCGATAGTGACGCTCCTTGGTACACCACAGGGATACCAATCGCACTCCACCAGGCGTTAGCAACTTGCCCGCTGGGCCACAGCCAGTCCTTGGTCTCTACTTTGTTGGTGTAGCGTCCGATGCCGTACGCAATAACGCTCAGTCCGCTATGGAAACCGAACGAAGGCAGAATTGCGTGTTGGATAAGTCCAAGCGTGGAAGCTGTGCCACCAAGTCCGACGTTGGTAGAACCTGGCCTGAAGTGGGATCCGTAGCGATCTTGTTCCGCACCCGAAGTCTTGGGGAGCCTGTTTTCAATATCGGCTCTAGACGGAAGCTTATCTCCACCAAACCACCGTCCGTAGCTGTCTTGCTCGGCGCCCGAACCCTGGCTCGCTTCTCGAGGAATTGCTTCCTTGACTCGGTCGGCCTTGTCTCCTCCGAACCAGCCGCCATATCGGTCTTGCTCAGCACCAGAGCCTTTGGGTACGGCGTCTTGTACTTTTTCCTGGACCTTGTCGGCTTTGTTCCCGCCAAACCAACCACCGAAACGATCTTGCTCGGCCATTGTTGTTGAGACAATGCGGATGGACTAATTTCAAGTCATGCGGTGACTTATAGGAAGAAGTGTAGAACTAATTAACCAAGTGATCAACCTCAGCAAAGCCAGTGAGATTGGAGGGGAGTCGTTAGCTTGGTTGTAGGTTGTGAGGTCTTAGCCGTGAGGAGTAGATGACGTAGGGGTTACATGAATATGACGTACTATGATACGTTTTCTCGAAAGCCATATACATTCGGATGAGAACCAAAACGGAGTTTAACATGCAATTGATATATCTAATTAATAACATCTAGGTACATAATGAATTGAAACATCGCGTTACGATCTATGCCCCTGCCAATCCACCACATTGCTGGCGCTTAAAAGTGGGCCACTAGAGCACTATCCCTATTTTATTTTATCCTAACCTAGGTACGTACCTACTTCAATCAAGATCGGAACATGGAAAAATAAAGGATCAAGTTGAACTTATCAGCAAGTGAAAATACATTTATAGTATAGCTAACACTTGCTAGCAGTAAGCGGTAGTTGCTTTATTATATTTTGTTGCTATGAGTAGACCGAACCAAGGTAAAGAAATATGCTTGATATGGTTTATAGCATATGCAAGTGTTGCATAGAAACAGCCCGAGGCTCTTCACTCATACACCGGCGTCGCGCTCATGAGCTTCATGGAAGTCTTGACCTAGATAGAACTTGGACTTGGTTGTTACAACGGGGACCAACGCGCAAAGGGAAAAATACAAATCTACCATCGCTAGAAGCAATTCGGAGGGAATTGCAACTCGACTACCTGGAGTAATGATAGGTTATTCTAATTGAAATTAATATATTTAAGTATTTGTCTCTAAGAGGTAGAGTACGAAGTCGTTTATTTGAACTCATGCAAAACTCCTAATTCCTTCGTTTGAAAACAAAGACATTGAGTACCACTCAAGTAAAGCTACCTAGGTATACATAACCCTATTCAATCAACATGGTCATTGTTAAGTAGTTTTATCAGCAAGATCTATTCGGAAACTGCGAAGCTATTAGTACTCAGAGTTTACGTGCATGATCCGTCCAAATGTCTCTGACCGAGAACATGATACCTATTGTGAGAACAACGGAGGCTCAAGATTAAGATATAAGGAAGTTCAAATTCCTCCGGGAATTTCTTTTCCTTTCCATCGTTACTATCACCATCATTACCATCAATTATTTGCAATCTTCTCTGATCATCACAAAATCAAATCTCAATAATACATAACTCTTTCGATACAAAAGCACGAAACTTGATTTTAACCCGCCGAAATGACTCAGGTTATAGTTACAGTTACGGTTAATATTGGGGCCGGGGCCAGAGCTATGACATCGAATGCTCATACCGGCCATTTGGTTGATTACAAAGGCGAAGGCTACCCCAAGTCCTGCCCTTGCACCGTGTGCAAGCCCGAAGGCTGCGGGAGCGGCACTGAGGTAGCCACTGGGCTCTGTAAATGGTGCAATGACAATTGCACTAAGTAAGTAACCAAGTAAACCAGGTAAACCCAAGCTTCAGAGTTGCTCGGCCCCATGTAACTAGCCACAGACGGTGGCAATGACTTCTATGTATACACTAGATAAATAAAACAAAATCAAATTTATTTCTCATATTTATTCGAATCCATGTAAAGTACTCATCATGGAATAAAAGAAACTAAGAGATTCAGGGAACATAATGGTAGAAAGGACAGAATATGAGCTCTTATTGTCATGAACAGGTACTTATGTTATAATCACACTATTTACTCCTGAAGGATAAGTTCAACCCCCCCCCGTCGAGGCAAGGTGTATGTGCTTGTCACACCAGGTGTTTACGTTATCTGTGGTCCATCTTATCTCTATGCAGTCGGGACGATCTTCACAGTACCTCCAGTTATATGTAAGGGTTTTGGTGATGGTGCGGCAGTCGAGGCATTTAAAAATCTGCTCATCGTATAAGCACATGGTGGTCGTATCTTAATGCTGATTTTAGCAAACTGTATTCGTTTAAACAACTGATAGGGGTAACCTTGAATAGTATGAGGAGGCGGCATGGCTGAAAGTATTTATATATAATGAGCAGCAAAGACGATAAAGAAATCAGTGAAGTAATATGTGTTTGTTTTATTCTCATGTCTTAGGTAATGGTTGAAAGAGCTTAAATGTAACTAATTGGTTTGACGATAAAGAACCTTGGGTACCTAGGTACCTTGCAGTGCATTGCCCTCTCCGTTTGTAACCTGCGGGAATCCGGCATGCAATGGATTATTTCATGATATGTAAAGGACGTATAGTTACCTAACCATGAGTAGGATTTGTACTTTCCTAAGAGCGATATCTGGTTTGAACAGTCCCTTGACGTAAAGAAAATTCCTTTGAGTATAGTCTTACACCATTCAGTGGACCATGCCGGATACATTCTCACGGTTCCAATATCTCCCCATTGAGCTTCAGTGGGTAATCTAGGGATGGGGCATCTCAGATTCTATCATCATTGTTGATATTAAGCGTGGCAAAATTACGAAAGTTACTCGCCGACTCCATTCACTTATGCATATTTGCCGTATGAGCCGCACCATATTCCTCAAACACTTGACAGATATTTTCCCGCCCAGCTCGTCGATGAGAATCGCTGTCAGTTTTGCAACATCGTGATAGAGTATTACATGCGTAGGTACCTAGGTACCTAGTATTATCACTCAGACAAGACACTACAATAGACAGCATGATATCCTGCAGCATGAGTACACATTCTCACTCTATTGATTAATATGTGAACACAGTATCCCACTATGTGAGATAGAATAGATTATCGGCCGTAAGGTATTATTAGAGATGACCTATCACGAAGCAAATGCATGCGTCTACCATCATCCGAATATCAAATATCCTTTGCCCATTTGGCATAGCAGGGATATCCATCTACAGGATGTGCGCCTCCTGAATCAGTCTGGTAGGCCCTGTCACCATGCAGTGTCTTGAGCGGCTCCCCAAACACAGTTCTCTTCCATCGCCCCCAAGCACCCAGCTGGCTCTCCCTTTCGCGATCGAAGTCCTCGTAGGCATCCCTAATCTCGAGGTCTCTGCAGGTCAAAATAACCGCGATCCTGAGCTCATTGTAAACCAGCGTCTGCCCGATGCAATTTCTCGGACCCTGCTCAAAGGGCCGGAACGCTGCGGGATCGGGATGCATTTCATCCTCGGGCCCGACGAGAAAGCGCTCTGGGAGGAATTCGTCGGCGCGCGGCCACACCCGCGGGTTCAGATGCAACGCTTGGTGTAACACGTTGGCGCCGGCGTAATCCATGGGTTGCTCGATCCCCTGGAGGTCGGTGACAGTTACGCCCGGGAGCCCCGCACGCACGGTACCAGCGGGTGCATAGAGACGCAGTGCAGTGTCTCTTTGATGAACGCCAGCGTTAGCTTGCAGTTATCTAGCAGGCTCGGGATCTCTCTGAGGAGTCCGATGGCATTGATTGACCTTTCCCCGAAGACCTCGTCGTGTTCTTGTCTTAGTTTTGTGCGCCACTCGGGATGCTTGGCGAGCATGTGGTAGATGTACACCAGTATGGAAGCAGTCGTGTCTGTCCCTGCGAATAGAAACAGTCGGATCTGTGAGGCAGCAAACTTCGCGAATCGTTCGTCGAGCACATTTCCCCCTTCGTCTAAGTATGCTTCTAGGGCGAGAGTGATAACGGATTTGATAGCTTTTGGTTGGCCATCGGACGCAGTTGAGCTTTTCGCCGCTCGGATCTCTAGAAGTCGCTTCTCTAACTCCTTCTTAATATACGTGTCTATGACCTGCCCGTTGTACCTCTGAACAAAGGGTCGGAAGGGTTCAGCAATATGCGAGGATCCCAAAAAGAGTGCCAGCTCAGTATACGCCCTAATGCCGTGGGAAGGATATGAGGTGCTCGTTGATAGTTCGAGGAGTCGTCCCTTGGGATATGAGTAAATAATTTTGATGTGTATCAGGAGGGGAGGGCACTCACAAAGTAACTTTGAGGATGACCTCCATGGTGAGCTTCGTCGTGAACTCGTCAAGTGAGAACATCCCCTTGCCGATCTTCTCGATCAGTTTCTCGCGAAACACCAGTACCGAGTCTACGATATGAGGAACATTGTTGAGCATGGCCCCAGTGCTGAAACCAGGATTAAACAATGATCTCCAGTACTTCCACTCGTCGCCGTTCATGGAAATAAGACTAGGACCACCAGTTACGGGTTGCATCGATTTGGCACCCGTGGCCGTTTTTTGGAAGATTGTACTTGTTACAAATCTTTTCAATGGCATTGGGGCCAAACACGGTGAAGAGTGCAGGGTAGACTGGCCAGAAGTCCACAAGAAATATCTCCTCATCGGCATACTCTTCGGAGAGATCACGCATAGCAAAAGCTACGGCTGCATCAGGGGGGATCTTGTCTACGTATCTTTGTAGCACAAGCAGATGGTCGGTCACCCAACTCCATTCCTTCGGCATAGGCTAAGAGCGATGTTGGCACAGAGGTATCAAGGATTGCGATCTGAGATGTGAAGCGACGAAGCGGGAGAGGGAGAAGAAACGGGGGGCTTACCACGCCTCGCTTACGAAGCTCATTGATTTTGCGACGATGCGTGTAGACAGTGCGTACGAGATAGCCGAGACAGGTACATACCAAGACACCGGCGGTAAGTAATATAGTGAGCAGCGCCATGGTCAAATGATAGACAAGAGGTTCAAGATGGAACGGTAGTTGAAAAGATCAGCGCCCACAAAGAGGGTCATATGAAAAAGCGAATAGTGAAAGGAAAACTGAAGTGAGGGAGGGAGGTTGGGGCGAATTCATAGGTACCTAGATACCTATAGGGGGGCTCGACGCAGGGCAGCCAACAGCTACAAGAAATCACATATACCTTAGGTACCTAATATATATCAAACACATGATTCCATAAGGCAAACGGGGTACGGGAACAGACATAAAAGAGCTATAAATAAAATGAGGGGCAGTAAATCTTTACCATAGCATTAACTCAGGGAGGTACCTACCAGATAGATACCGACCAAGATAGTATATCACACCAAGGTATAGACCTATTAAGGTAGCGCCCAACTGTCCCTCACTTTCTCGTGTTACACAAATGCGATATGCTAACCTACTACATACCTAGGTAATATACACGCAAGGGCTATCACACGGCCTAGGCCTCTAAAGATTGAAGCTGCATCGTCGCACATGGCTTGATAGCACAATACCTACATAATACCTACCTTATCAGGATACAATCAAGAAGGTGGTCTGACACAGCCTGCCGAGGTAGTGAGATATTCCCCATCCCCGTCTCCCATCCGTTAGGTAATCCAGTGCTGGGCAGAACACTTTGGCGGAAAGTCAGCTCTTCTCCCCGGTCCACCGTTCCGTCTTTCAAAACGGATTTCTAGAGTCGTACTGAAGCGCCGAGGTCAAAACGGAGCAGCCGGCGGCTAGCAGCCAGGACCCATTAATGTGGCGGGGCCGGACCGGGACTTTAGTTAGCAGGAACGCCCGCACCGGTGTTAGTGATTTGGCAAGTATATGGAGGTAGCTGTGTTCTGTGGTATAATTTACACTTCTATGGGTCCTATTTTTTCCTCGGTTGCGGCGTATCGAAATGATTGGAGCAACAGATACGAGATACTAGAGAGCAACAAGTCTAGGTGGGCACTGTGAGCCTTACTTACCTCTAGAAATCAAGCAGGGAGATTTCGAGGATGGCTCTCTCCAAGGTATGTTCACCACGAATCAAAAAATACGGAGAAGCTTATGTACAAGTAACTACATGTAGCTATGAATAACGTTTCTGCGCGCATATAGGATACTCAAACATCCATAAGTACTTCCTACCTACCTACCTACCTTAGGTACCTAAGGAGGTACCTATGTAGGTGAACAGAAAAGCGGAAATTTGAAAAGAATGTTCCCAATTAATCCTACACACGAATTATCCATCGCAATTAACTTCTTCCCTCGTAAGGAAGAAGAGTGGAACAAAATGGCATGGACCAATGGTGATAAGTATCTATCCCCCAGTAGCCACGACGTCCTCTTTAACAATTCCCATTGCTTCATCAGACCCGGAAAATTGGACCTGCCATGCTCTGCCAGGATCTCTCTGGCGAAATTTGACGCTAATGTCCTCGTCGGGTATGGGGAACCCGGCTCGGACAGGTGAGTTCTTCCATGTAGGCTTAATCAACTTTCCGACGACTGGTACGACGTCAAACTGGAGAACTAACAAAGCCGCAAGCGCCATGAGCTCGGTGCTGGCGAAATGACGACCGGGGAAAAGGACGTGATTGCCACCGAACGCGCGGAATGCGACCGTGTTCGGCTTCCTCTGGCTTGGTCGAGGCACAAAGCGCATGTGATCGAAACTATCTACATATTCACCCCAAGCCGACACATTGGTGTGCTGTACCGAGGCTGGAAGCATGAGTATGTTTCCCTTCTTGAGTAGGATGCGCCCGTCCAGAAGGACATCCTCCAAAAACATGCGCGCCCCAGGGGTAACGGTACGATAGCGTAGCGTCTCTTGGAATGTGCTTAGGAGGATGGGGTAAGAGGTGCGGATATTTGCCAAGTCAATGGTGCTGACCGTTCGTTTGTCCTCGTCCGTAGTTTCACGTACTAACGCAGAAACCTCTTTGCGGACATCTGCTAGCACCTTGGGTTCGCAAAGATGTGGTAGATAACCCATAGAGCACAAGGCGTAGTACTGCAAACATATTTCCGAGCTCACCACGCGCAATGTCTTCGTCACTAAGACCGAACGAACGAACGATGGTGCTCATAGCGTTTCTTCACGAGACTAGAAGCTCTTTGGTGTCCGCCTTTACATATATACTTCCCAGTCTCACCATCTTCTAACACAAGATCACACCATTGTCACCGAATAGCTGCATGTGTAAGAGAGGAACAGTTTACAGAAAACCAACAATATTCATAACAAGTAATAGCTAGGCAATCTAGCTATTGGGTATCGCACAGGAGTATCGTGAAAGGCGTTGCCCAAGCAGCAACAAAAAAAAGGAAAAGAAATGAATGAAGTTTGCCGAACAACTGAAAATCGGCGACTCCATCTGATACAATGAAAAGAAAAGAAAACTATTTTTTTTTTTCATTTTCCACCAGTTTTTCCCTCTCTTCCGTCTCTTTGTTCATTCCCTGTGATATTCATCCGGAATAGCACCAGATATCACATATGACGCCAGGCATACACGGGGTCGGGAACACTCGGTAGCCATCGAGCAGACAAATCCGGGACCTTGTATCTGCATATGCCGTCACCCCCCATCTCCTCAAAGATCTTGACGTGGGCATCGAAGTCACCGGGTGCCGGCTTGTCGTATCCAACATTGTCCTTTCCCAGATCGTCGAAGTTGGCGCAGAGCAAGCATTTGCACTCCCGGCCTTGTTCCGGAGGGAAGGCTCGGGTGAGGTACTCACGGTATCGCGGGATGCGTCTCTGGTTGAGCATATCGTTGCAATGAACGTCTGGCCGTTCGATAACCCAGGCCTCGACCACCGACTCGGCCCACGCCCACTGCCAATTGACTTGGACCGTCTGCCCCCGGACCGTCCACCAGTGGTTCAGAGCACTCTGATGAAAATAAAGGAGCTCTGGCTCCCTGATTCTATTGTACCATGCTCCAAAAAGCCATTGGGTGGCGACGCGACGGATGCCTCGCTTTCGAAGAGCGATGATCTTCTGGGCGAGAGGTCGAATCTTGTTGCCCCGGTTCAATTGGTCCTGTATATCCACCAGCCCCTGGCGGTCGAAGTCCCAGTTACTCCACTTTCCGATGTCGAAGATATCGTTCACAAACGATACTACTGGACCTTTACCAGACCCTTTAACCGGCGGTCCGATGCGACTCGTGACAAGGTCGGCGTGTCTGGGCTCTGCTTTGACTTTGAAGTATGTCTTCGAGGCCCAGGCCTTTGCCTCATGATTGACAAGGAACAAAGGGGGGCAAGGCGCATGGACTATCTTGCGCATTCTCTTGGTTTTTACGATCCTGTTCTGCAGAGGAACCGCGAACTCCCAGATCATTGCTCTAAGCTCAGTTGGCAAGTCGTTGAACCTGTGAAAGGTCTCAGGGGGTGAATACTGCTTGGGTGAGCTTCCGTTCAGGGCTAGCAGTTTCACACGGGGCGACCAGGCGATGGACTGATACTCGTCATGTACGCCCAAAGCAATTTCCGTAGCTTCGCGCACGTTCTTCTCTAGCGCCTCAGCCGGGCCAAGCCCTTGGGCAAAAGGCCAAATCAGCTGACAGATCTGGGGATAAGAGCGCTGAAAAATAAGAACTAAGGCTTCTTGGATAGCCTTACGCTCGGGTTCTGTCATCAACTCGGGTCTTAGAGATCGATTTTTGGACGCCACTATCGTCATCTTGTTAGTTATGCCAGAAAATATATTCATTATAGGACATGGGAGCTCAGTAAGGAAGGGATCAAGTGACACCCAGAGCAACAGCAATCTCTGCCTGATATTCGGAAGGGAAACACTTACGGTTGAGTGCGTTGATGTTGGTTTTCACCAGACCGGCAATCTGTTCTTGGGCTACAAGTATGAAGCGGCGTGTAACAGCAAGCTTACGGCCATCTTTCCTAATCTGGTCTAAGTTGCTTTCAGCTCGCAGAGCCATGGCAGATGCAAGAGCGTTGTCGCTCATCTTGACGAACGAACGGACAGCACGGTAGCCGGTGGCAGGTAGCAGTCTTCCGATCCAGATAAACAAGTCTTGTTGCTCACAAGGGAACCGGATATTTTTGCTGAGAGAGCGCGGCAACCTTGAATACTAGTTCTGATTTGTTTGCGACACACGACTGGGAAAGACGCGTTAATTTCGGAATCGGTTGATGCTGAGGATAGAACAAATCATCCAAGGACAAGGAGAAATAGCAATGGGATCGAATGTGAATGAGTGTTGAAGGCGGCTAGAGTCAACAAAAGAGCGGTGATGATGGGTTGAGGAGGATGGGTTGCAGAAAAGCTGCGGTGGGATGGTATGATGGCCTAGGAGGAGAGGTGTATGGGAAATCCTATTGTAGGTTGATGTTTTGATTTAGGCCCCAAGCCAACAATAAATGGAAAAAAAGCAGAGCTTGCAGCAAGAGTGAATATGGGAGTGAATGGGCCAATGGTCCTGTTTGGATGTGGTGGTGTAGTTTGGTGGCTAGAACTAGCCCAAAAGAAGAATATGGATATGGATAGAGATAGATAGAAAGTTTGTTACTTACCTTGATAGAAGAAGCGAATCTATGCTAGATGCGTTCATACAGAGATGACCAAGAAGACCAAGCTGTACAGTACGATCTTGTAGAAGTATGCTTTTGCTATTGCAGAAGGATGTGGCATGGATGAGAAAAGACGGGCTTGCGAGGAAGAAAGATGGTGGGGTCCTAATTTGCTCGAGGGCTAGCAAATTTACTGATCTTGTGTACATTCACTGTCTCGTCGCTCCCGAGATCACAATAGGTGGGTGCTTTTCCCATGGGGTATTCACTACGGGTCAGTCAACAAGCCTGAAGCGGGTCCGCTGGAGGTGCTCCTGCTCCTGCAATACTCCAAGTACCACTTCTAGAAGGGTCCAAAGGTTACTCTAAGTATAGACACACTAAAGCTTTGCTGATTAGGCCACCCAGTGAGCATCCCAGAGAGCTTCTCGCAGCATATTCGTGGCTAAGAGCGGGTCCGCTCGAGGATGTAGGTACGTATACCTCGCCGTAGTAACCTGGGGCAAGAGCCCCTGTTTCCTTATATCTTACACAAGCCCCCGTATTAAATGGTACATAAGTTCCCCTGGTTACTATCTGCCCTGGAGTTTCCTTCCAGCTGTTTGGTGACTAGACTCCGGCCCTTTTGCGCCGCAGCTCTCTTCTGGACTAGGTGGTTGGAGACCATGGACGCCTCCTTTGGGCATGTGGCTACCTTCAGCCTCACCTTACCTGACACTGCGAGCTAAGCTAAAAGTCAGCGGAGGGTGGTTGATCGCGGCTGCGCATCTGAGAAACTCCAACAGACTAGGGTTGATTTCGATGTCCCAGATTATTTAAGACAGCCTGGGGACATGGTATGTATCATATTTCCAAGGTACGTACGCAGATAGAATATATTCACTAGACTAGTATTCTGCCTCTATGGCTAGCGAAGTACATCTTCTATGTTTGGAATACAGCATATACGTGATTAATTGACCAAACATACTTTGTTCATCTGAGGGCATCTTAGAAAGATAGGTCGGTGATATGGTGGCAGGAGGACTATTTGGTGATCATGGTGTATCATACTAATCAAAGTGAACCATTTCCCTTCGATATCTGTATCTACCTAGGTACTCAGTCACTATTCGCGAAATGTGTATGTTCTGGTAGACGATGTCAATGCCAGTTAGTCTGTTTATTGGTATCGTAGGTCATGATTGTTACGCAGCATCCTAGTCGTGTGACCTGTTTTCATATCTCGTACATGAATCCGAGCCCATTCATCAAGACATCTACGTCTTCACATCAGGCTCATCGCGGCCGACATACTCCTTGAACTTCAGAAGATCAGTGGCAAACTTAATCTCATCCTTGAGGAAGTCCTGGGCATCCAAGGCATACGTCGACGGGTCCTTGCTATACTGCTCAATGTATAGACGGATAGTGGCGCCAGACGAGCCAGTACCAGACAATCGGACGACGATACGGCTGCCGCTATCGAATCGGGCGTAGAGACCTTGGTTGGAGGCGACGGAACCATCCAGATCAGTGTAGGAGAAGTTACCAGCGTCGGTTACTGTACGTTCTATTGAGAAAAGCATTAGTTAGGAGACCTGTAAATATTAGAAGTTACCAACATACCTCCGATCTTGCTACCCTTGAACTTAGGGTCAGCAACAAGGTCCTTCAGTGTTCCAACAACCTTGTTAGCACCATCGGAGTCAACATTCTCGTAGTCATATCGGGTGAAGAACACGCGCCCGTAGGTCTTCCAGAAGTCCTCCTGAATCTGCTTGATGCTAGGCTTGGTGTCAGGGTATTTGTCTCCCAAGCCAGCAATGATGTTGAGCCATGCCACGACAGCCCAGAGACCATCCTTCTCTCGGACGTGGTTGCTACCAGTGCCAAAGCTCTCTTCACCGCAGATGCTCAACTTGTCGGCATCGAACAACGCACAAAAGAACTTCCAGCCAGTTGGCACCTCATAACAGTTCTTGCCTTGAGCTTTGGCGACAAGGTCAACAGCGCCGGAAGTAGGCATGCTACGGGCTAAGCCGTAGACACCCTGCTTCTTGAAATATGGGATGAGTTCGGCGTGGTGGGCGATAATTGCTAAGCTGTCACCTGGCGATACAAAAGCTCCGGCGCCGTAGATCATGTTTCGGTCACCATCTCCGTCAGAGGCGGCGCCGAAGGGGATCGAGTCTTTATCGACAGCTTCGACCAAGGAATGGGCATAAGTAAGGTTGGGGTCTGGGTGGCCACCGTTGAAGTCAGGAGAAGGGATACAGTTCTGAGTGGAGCCCGTAAGGCCAAGTTCTTTCTCAAAGATTGCCTTGCCGTACGGACCTGTCACGCCGTGTAGGCCATCGAAAAGCACCTTGAAGTCGGGGTTTTCAGTGAAGAACTTCTTGATTAAGTTGAAGTCGAAGATTTCCTTGAGCATTTGCATGTAGTCAGCAGTGCTGTCGACGATTTCAACTTCCAGGCTGCCGTAAGTCTTGGTTCCGATGGTAGTGATATCCACATCTGGGATATCAGCGACCTTATAAGATGTCAGTGTCTTAGACGTCTCGTAAATCTTGTTCGTCACGCTCTCGGGGGCGGGACCGCCATTGGCTAGGTTGTATTTGATGCCGAAATCTTGGGTCGGGCCTATTGAATACTCGGGTTAGGAATGTGACTATGGCTACGGCTACGTGCAATGCTCATGGCGAGACTTACCACCAGGGTTGTGGCTGGCGGTTAGAAGGATGCCTCCAGTAGCCTTTCGCTTGCGGATGACATGGCTAGCAGCAGGGGTAGATAGGATGCCATTCTGGCCGATCAATAGCTTCTTGACTCCATATGCAGCACTGATCTTTGCGATCAGTTGGATCACTTCGGGATTCCAGAAACGGCCATCGCCACCAATAACAAGGAAAGCACCTATGTATTTATTTATTAGCGATGGCTCTTGTGGATCCTCAGTCTAGAGTGATACTCACCATCAGCGCCTTCTGGGATGGATAGGAGAATGCTGGTGACAAAGGACTCGCTGTAATGAGGCTGTTGGAATACCTTGACCTTCTTTCGAAGACCTGAGCTAAAGGAATATCAGTATCAGTATCCAATCCAGATACGAGAACACGAAGTATTGGAACTGTGTATGCGTCGAAGGGTTACACCTGAACGGCAGGGCGTAGCGGTATTAAGATACAGCGACATTGCGATATCGCGATATGCGGCGGCGGGGTAGCTAGAGAGGAGAAGGAGCTATTACGTACGTTCCGGGCTTCTGGTCGGTAAAGGACTTGAACTCGACAGTCTCGATACCCATGGTGAATGTCTTGTTTGACCTGTGTGTCTCAGTAGAGTTGTCGATCCGAATGGTAAAACCAGTGGAGGGTTTGCGAAATATAAAATTGAAGTTCGGCGACAGGGGAGAGGAGTAAATCAATAAAAAACATATGACGATGATGGCGGGGTTAGGGGTGCTGCGACCAGGGCATCGACGCTAAGCAGGGGTGAGCTGTGAGCTGGGGGGCCAGGACTTGGAATTCGCTAAGGAATTAACAAATGGGACTGTCTGAATAACGCAAAGTGATCTCATTTTTCCCTATAGGGTGACCAGTCAGGGCTATCACAGTCTGCACGTGCCTATACACACGGTATCAGGCGAAGATTGGTCTAGATTAAATCACACAAACACAGTAAGTGTACCGTGCGTCTCACACTTTTGTCATTCTGCA
The DNA here is from genome assembly GCA_022495205.1 of Hypoxylon sp. FL1150. NCBI lineage: Eukaryota > Fungi > Ascomycota > Sordariomycetes > Xylariales > Hypoxylaceae > Hypoxylon > Hypoxylon sp. FL1150. The sequence continues at coordinate 19,773 of MU376300.1, read as the reverse complement.
TTATCTCGTTCTAGACTGCATCTATTCTGCCACGCGAAATTCACCACCCAGTACGCAAGCCGGAGCTGTAAACTATCGAACTCATATTGGCTTTGTGGTTCTCGGTTTAATATTCGCACCAGCCATAACCAAGGGGACTCCGTTGACGAAAGAGGTATCTTCAGCACCACCTAAAGATGTAGCCCACGTGCAAAATGATATTATTTGTCGGGTAACAAGGGATATTGTATTGAATTTTTCGGACTTGCCTAGTTTACAAGCCGCCCGACGTATCATCTATTCTGTTGAGCAGTATTGGCCGTATCGAAAATTACTTCCTTGTAATATCGAGCCTCAGCAATGCTCTCCAGAATATCCTCCTTCGCTTGGTGTAGCCCTTGCTTTGCTGGCGCGCCCCGAATAACCTCTCTGGGACACCATCGTCGTACAGCTTCCTTTATGGTGCTGACATCTAGTATTCGGTGATGCAGATAATCGACCACCTTCTTGTATGGTTCCTTTCGTAAAAAGGCGCGATCTGCATGTACACTATTGCCGGCTAGCAGTGCGCCTCGCTCGGGAATGTACTTCTTGATATACGCGAGAAGCTCGTCTGCTGCCTGTTCAGGTGTCACTTTGGACGCCACCACAGCAGCTGTTAACCCGCTCTTCGCGTGAGTACGAGTACACCAATCATCCATCTGGTCCATCCTCTCCCGAGATTGATGGACGACAGTTCCCCACCCATCCTCGTCCAAAACATCCAGGTTGGCTGTAGTGATAATGCAAAAGATCTCAATAATCTCCTCACGGTCCGGGTCGAGACCCGTCATCTGCACCCGATATGAGTTCATCTACAAGGTAGGTGTAGTTAAAGGGATTTTATTACCTCGCAATCAATCCATACTAATGGGCCGTTGCTATCCATGATCGGTTTATGATTGAGGAAATGATTGCTATCTTGTTCAAGGCGTGAGAATCCAATACTGTGAGTTAGATGGGAGACAAACGGGGCCCTTGGCGATGACTCGTTATTGTGTAATCGTATGATGAGTGTGTATTAGGCAGGAAGTGAGGTCCAAGTATGGATATGGTTGAAAGACTATCTTGATAATTGAAGAGATTGGGAGCTGATCTGTTTGCTTGGAGCTTGGAATAGAATCGTTGACGCTCATGGGAAAGAAAACTGGAGATGCCAAGCCAGCTGGCCTGCAGCTGATGACTGCCTTATGTAGGATGATCTGGTAGGATGATCTGGTCAATCTATGAAGATTGAAAATACCTAACATACTACTCTTGTCTTGTGCACGATGCGGTACGCCCTTTCGCGGACGACATTAGTGACTCATAAGATAATACCAGGTAGACAGTAGATTGGTAAACTAGTGGCTGATGTCTATAAATATTCCGAGCGTAGCCGGCGATTTCAAAATTGATATTTCAATCCGATATACGCCCTCATCTCATAGCTGAATAATATGTCTCCCCCTTTAGATCCTTCAATTTCATCAATCCGCTACTTGCCCACCAACGAGGCCTACGATCGCTGGGCGGCGGTCTACGACACAGATGGCAACTTCTTACAAGCATTAGATACCATCGAGCTCAAGACGCTCTTCCCTCAGTTCTTGCTGTCTATTACGTCGCCCAAACCCTGGCGGATCGTAGATCTGGGATGCGGTACGGGCCGCAACACTGCGCTCCTCCTGACGGTGCCGCAAATCGCGGAGGCAATCGCGCTGGACTCGAGCAAGGGCATGCTCGAAGTGGCGCGGTCGAGACTTCGGCGTTCCGACGTTGGAGCAGACCCACCGGACTCACCGAAGCTACGCCTTGAAGTCTTCGACATGCTGACCTCGCCGTCTCCCCCGACATCCGCGCGACAGGCGGATGGTGTAATTTCCACTCTGGTAGTCGAGCACGTGCCGTTATCAGTATTTTTCTCGCAGGTCTCGCAGATCCTCAAGCCGGGCGGCGTACTCCTGTTAACCAATATGCATGCGCATATGGGTGGAATCAGCCAGGCCGGATTCGTGGACACGGATACGGGCGAAAAGATACGGCCTACGAGCTACGCGCACACCGTCGCAGATACGGTGGGTGAGGCGAGGAAATGGGGTTTGGAAGTAGAAAATGGGGGAAGGAAAGACGCAGGCGGGATCATGGAGAGAGTTGTGGATGAGGACATGGTCGAGAAGTTAGGACCTAGAAGCAAAAAGTGGATTGGTGTTACGGTCTGGCTTGGTGGTCTATTCAGGAAGAGACCAAGCTCGTGAATATTATAGAGCCCAGGAAGCAAGAGTAACTAATACGACATGTATAAAACACTCCAAATATGGCGCAAGACATCTACGAGTTCTTCGAAAACTATATCAAGCTGGTCCGACAAGTTCAAGGGCTCCAGAATTGCCACAACTAAGCCAATGCTTCCGAAAATTGAAGTAGTCTTGGTCCGCTCGGTCGATCTATCTGAGGATGTTGGACAAGATCCAAAGCTTCACGAATGAGGGTCTTCAGCTCCCAATTTTATCAAGAAAATTAGTAAGGGCGAGACCATCCGGGCGCTTGGTATGCTTTATCGAGCATCCGATATATACGACGCCTTCGAAGCCAACCTTTATTGTGAAGGTCTTTAATTCTGGCCAATGGATGATTATCAGAATGAAGGGCTACGATCATTCAACTGGTATGTTGAGGGTGTCGAGAAGCAGCATCGGAGAGATTAAACATATATCAACATATTTCTGAGTAATAGCTTTCAGCTGACGGATTTTGTTGAATGATACCCAACTAAAGGAAGACCTGGAGGTTCATCTTTCATGATTGAAGAGGCCAACCTTTTTATTGATGGGTGAAGTAAACCGATAATTTGTTTGCGGGGTCGCGTTATAGTAAATACTCACTACAGTCATACTGACCAGGATGGTTACGGATTCTTCGGACCATAAGGCATTAATCAACCGATATTGGCCATATAACATCTAAAATCCTGATCTGCTTGAATTTAATATTCTTTTAATTTCCTGGGTTGTTTCTTGTATTGTCATATCTTATATTCCTAGCTAGGTATGTTCAAAGGCTACAATAAATGCCATCTCCTTTGAGGATATTCCGTAGTATTACCCTGTTATAACGATTAACGTTATATACGAAAAGACGGATAGGAATGTGGTTAAATATCGGCAAGATTCGCGTCAACAGTGGGCCTCGTCGCAACCAAACTGGCGCCCAGCACTCGTGAAAGCTAGCGACCTGTGCCTGTCGTCATCCCTTAATGCGCGAATCGTTCCCCGATTGTCCAGCTCCATCATCAACACCTTAGTTTCGACTATCTTATCTCCTAAATTCTGACAACGCAATCGAACAGGAACTGACTTATATGGCCAGCGATACCCCGATCACTTAATCCCACTAACCTACGTCCCATCCTATTAAGTTGCGAGCTTCCTGTACCAAGGGCAATAGGGTCCGGATTACTTGGCGTGTTATACTTTTCGCGCCAACCGTCAATCTTACGCAAGTCCCGGCGCAAGGCTGGGAAGGAGGCATGGTTGAGAAGTTCCAGCAGAATACTGCTTGAATGCAACCCTTGAATCCCTTCCTAGCCGCCTTCTTCAAGCCTGGCAGTCCTATCGTCACCCAGTGCACCCCCGTTCACCACCACATCCTCCTAGTTCCGACAACCGACTTCTTCCTTACCTCCCGCGAGACCGAAAGCGGCTTATCTCTATCGGATATTGTCGGATCTGAGGACTTCCTGGCCAGCCATGTGCTCCGAGTTCCCAGTCCGGTTACCGCCGCGGGAGGGAAGGACAGCATAGGAAACCTACGCGAGCAAAGAGGCAAGCCGAGGCCGTACTCCACCCTGAATGGGCGCAGTGTAATAATTAAAGATAATTTTATCTACAGTAATAAGGGTGAGTATAGACCTGGACAATAGAACCAACTTCTCGCACTTCGTCTAACGGTTATCACAACAGGTTTCAAGACATTTGCTCAAGCGCAACTACTCAGCGACTCTCTTTGGTACGCCGATAGCATCGAACCGCGACAATGGCTGGTATACTACATATCGCGACCTCTGGTCGGTATTTGGGAGGAGATCCAGGTTCCCCGCGCCATCTTCGTCGAGGGTATGGCCAAGAGGAAGCTTGCCGAGGCCAAGCGATTAGCAGCTGTCGAGAATGGCGAACCGAGCTTGCCGCGAAAGAAGGAGATCAAGAGCTTCCATGACCTTTTGAATCATTTCCCGATGATTGCGAGGCAGATGCAACCTGGGCTCGAAAGGTTATTCAGGGAGTTCACGACGATTTTCGAAAGACCACTACCTCCTCCACCGTCCGCAGCGCATATTCCCGATCCCCTTCCTGACGGTCCTATTGCTACCGCCATGAAAAGGGTCCGTACGAATAGCGTATCTACACGAAGAGCCAGTATAGATGGTCAGAGTAATGCTCGCGTAACTGAGAACTTCTACGTTGAGGATGACGAGGACGTCATGAGAGCTTCGTTAGAAACAGCAGTCACGAATGCTATTGATCTATTTCAGAATGTTGACAAGCAGCAGCTTTCCATGCTTGGTGCGACGACTGAGCTGACTGGTCCGGTGGTTGAACGACTCATCGAACGCTATGTATCCGAGAATGTCCATAATCTTATATGGCCTCGGCTAGCCGCGATGCGACGGCCAGATGATCTCGAACTCGAAGCGAAGATACGGCAGATGGAGTTCATCGACATTTCGCAACTGGGGATCTTCATTGACGGCGGCCCGAGGCTAAAACACGAACTCACACTCAGACTTGGTCGGGCAGTTGAAGAGTTTCGCAGGATGGCTTCTGCAAGATGTCCACAGGAAACGATGGAAATTTTGCTATCTACGATAAAGGCCACCACGCAGCTAACCGAGCAGTCTCCGACAAGCACCGGGCCAGCGTCGACGTCAGAAAAGCCTACTCTCACCGTCAATGCCGATACATTAGTCTCGCTACTTCTCTTCGTCGTGATTAGAGCTGGCGTAAAACATCTTCAAGCTCGTTTGCTCTATGTGAAACATTTTGTCTATATTGACGATGTGGACAGCGGTGAGCTGGGCTATGCTCTTAGCACGTTTGAAGCAGTACTTGCATACCTCTCCACGGATTCGAGCAGCCTCAGAAAAGCGAGTCGTCGGAACAAGTCTCTATGGGATGCCACTGCGAAGGGCGACATAAATGAACTGAAGAGGATGATGAACCCAGACGCCGACGATGTGGACGACGAAGAGTCCATTGCATCTCCAGTTTCGAGCCACGCACCGTCTGTCAGTTGGAGCATGGTCAATGGCTCGTCGAGAAGGTCCTCGACAGTGTTTACGCCGTCGGATTCTTACTCGCAAGGATCGGGTTTAAGCCATGTATTCCCCTTTCAAAGCGAAATGGTGGACGAACCTCTAGTATCTTTGGCAAAGAAAATCAAACGAGTCTCTATGGACACTAGGAGCATGTCAAGTGGCTCTGAGTATTCTTACCATTCGAGAGCCGGGAGTATTGTTACTCTTGGGAGTGGTCTCGAAGGCGACACATCGATCGAACGACTATGTCAAACCCAAGATCCTTTTGGTGAATCTGTCCTCATGATGGCCGTTCAAAATGAACGGCCTAACGCATTGAAATACCTGCTTTCTCTCAAAGATTATTTTCCGATCGATATTGTCTTGGATGACTGCAACAATGAGAATACCAGCCTGTTAAGTGCTGCGGTCCAGCTTGGTCATACCGAACTCATTGATATCCTCCTTGATTTCATCGTAGCGTCAACTACGGACCCACGGATTCGGGATTATTTATCCCTGCAGGACACTCGGGGCCGCAGTGTTGCACACTACTTATTCCATGCGCCATCCCTAATCGCGCGCATCGGAAAGTTGCTCCCCTGGCGGCAAAAAGATAAAAATGGACAGACACCACTGTTTGCGCTGTGTCGATCGTACGACCACCAAAATTATCACAGCATGGTCGAGGCCGCCCTTGAAACGGCAACAGTTGCGCAGAGAGACAGCGAGCCACTTCACCTAGATGAACACGTAGACATGAAGGGGAATACCCTTTTGCACATCATCAATGACCCCCAACTAGCAGCAAAGATCCTCTTGCAGTGCGATATCGACGTTAACGCAACGAACGATAAGAAATTTACTGCCTTGATGGTGGCGAGTAAATATGGTCGTTTTGATATGGTCAGAACGATGTATTCGGATCCGAGAGTAGACACGTCCGCCAAGGAATTGCGTGGACTCACGGCAGTAGAACTCGCAAAGGACGATGATGTGCGCAATAAGATTGATGATCTAACGCTTTTCACCATGATACCTGCAGATGATGGTCGCATCACCGGAGTTGTCAGATCATTTTTCGTAGAAGATGCTACAATCCGGCTGGTGCTCAAGTCGGGTGCTCCCGCGGACGCGGAAAGCTACACAGTGACTACTTGTCGTCGTTCTTTTGTCGACTTTGAGCGCTTGGCTAATTTGCTGTCCATGGAGAACCCGGCTTCATGGATACCCAAAGTCACGAGTCAACGATCACCATTTCAGATACCCTCGAAGCCTTCAAGGGCTCTCCTCAAGGACATTCAAATACGAACTGATTCATTCTTGAAGATATTGTTGGCTCATCCCACATTTGCAACACACGAGATGCTGTGGGAGTTTTTCCTAGTGCCTGACCTGCAGGCAGATATGATGGAACAGCGCAGTCGTTTAAAGGCTGACATAAGAGCTGAGAAGGTGAGGGATGAGCTAGAACCTTTAGAAGATGTCCGCGAGGTGGAACAGTTCGTGGATCACGCTCGAGACATGGTTCGCAGTGTTAATTACTCAACCAAGAGCGTTGCGCGACGGGCTAATGCTCTCGGCGTCGTCGCAAAAGGTACGTATAGCATCCTGAAGTCAGACATGCTGCTATCTGAACTAACATGTTTTCAGATCTATATGACGCAGCGAGTCTCCTATCGCGAGGTGTTAGCAACTTGGCCTTTCTCCCAGAGACTCATATATCGGCATTCGAGGCTTATGTTCATATACTCATTCCTCCACAATCCAATCCATCACTTCTATTTCACAACTCCTTCCTGGCCCTTCAATCTACGATACAGGCCATGTTATCCTCTTTGTCTCGGCCACCCCAACTTGTTGCCCAGATTTGGTCCTCTCGCAAGGCGATAGAACGAAGCTATAATTCAGTTTCTCGCTCGACAAGGTGGCCTCTGGGGTTACTTGACGAAACACGGCAACGACTCAATGAGGAGAGGGAAGAGAAGGCTAGGCGTTCTCAGGTGGAGGTAGACACACTTAGTAAGGAGCTACGGTACACACAACAGACGGTGGCAAGCGAGCTGGCGGGGTGGGAGGAGATGCACGAGCGAATGGGTCGAAGGGCCATCAAGGAATTTGCCAGGGGCATGCTGATCTTAGAACGTGAGCGACTGCGGGGTCTGCGTAGGGCACAGCGAAAGCTACGGGAATTGGGCACGAATCTTGATAATAGACCCCAAGAGCCAAGCGACCCTACCCGTGAAAGTGAAGTTACAGCAATGGAGAACGGCGTTGGTAAGGATCCTGCGGGTGGCGAGTCTAGTTCAACGGGCGAGGCGTTTGTGGATAGAATAAACTAGATATCAGCGACCGTTTGAAGTAATGGCCTGAAGTAACCCAATAGGACACCGCTGAATAGTAAACAAGGAGTTTAGTGTAAGTGACAATGTCGATATAGTGTCCAGGTGACGTATAAGCCATACGGGTCCCAGCCTATCCGACTTGACGCCGGAACTTGAATGCTCGAACATCAGATGACATGGCGTATCTCAACAAGAACTCGCGAATTGGTGGGTGATTAACGGCACCAAGAAACCGAGAGGCAGCCCATAAACATATTATATACAACTTACGACGACTTACGAGTTCTGTTCAGCTACTTGGAGGTGGCCGTGCTTGTTTTGAAACAGGTCCGGTCTTCGATGAGCGCTTCGCTTCGGCGGCCGGGTTGGACGACCCGACCCAGCAAACATCCCGCCTCTCCCCCCCAACTTGACTGTGAGCGTAAAGCGTAGAGCGTAGAAGTAGAAGAAACAAGGGACAGATAAGATCGGCCGCAGAAGAACGACCGCGAAACGAAACAAAGCTTAGCTGCTCTTACGTAGTATGTCTACCTTAGGTACACATCCGATCATGAACGACAAGCTTGGGGGTCTGTTATCAGGTCGACTCGTAATTCTCGGCACCTTATGCCGGACGGCCAATCAACGGTAAGAGAATATCATTCACAGGTTTCTGCCTCGATCAAATACCGAATTCCAGTAGGATCAACACACAATTATCAAGGTCAAGGAGAAATTGATGCGTAGATGTCGCAAGGACAAGAATTTCCCAGCCACTTGATATTCGACGAGCCTCGACTACCGGAGACGACGGATCGCCGGGCCCCCGCAGTACCAATGAGTATGACTCTTACCAACCCAGCCATCTCGGCACACCGATCAAGATCATCAACGTTATCAGCAACGGCAAACGAGGCTAGACATGCAAGAGACAGAATGGTGTTTCCATCTGCATGCGCGAGCTGGGAAAGATGACTCACCGGGATGGAACTAGACGGGAAACGGCAAAGCGAAGTCCGGCACACATTAGTCGAGGGAAGCCAGAGAACGAACGAGAGAAGACCCGACGGCCTAGATCTGAAACGCAACTCGCAAAAGGGGAAAATCTTGAAACGAAACATTTTTTGGCTGCCGTCCTTGCTTCTGCTTCTGTAAGTGCGGTACCTAACATCTAGCTGCATATTACTATTACCTAGATGCGCGGCGGGCCAATCGATTTCTCTCGACGCGGTCAGAGTATACATCTGGTGGGGTCGACGGAATGTCGCGAGCTGATTGGGCGGCTTCTCGTGGCCACCCAGGCCACCCAGGCCACCCAAATCGTAGGGCTTCGGCGCGGGCTGAGCGCGTGCAGAACGTGTCGGATGCGGAGGCGCCCGAACTCGGAATTGTTTCCTTCCCTATTGATAAAGAATCGCGAATCGCACAGAAGCAATAAAAAGAAGCTTACTACAATTACATGGTTTGATAGATAGGAGGCACCCAAGACATTCGAGGCATGGCATAAGGAAGGGGAGGAATATCAGACGTATGAGGGCTTACACCAGGCCTAGCGGTCTCTACAGCCGCCGAAAGAAAAGAAAAGAAATCACATACGAGCTGCCGGCGGCTCTTGCAGCAGACCTCCCCTCGTAATGCCGTGCGACAGCGACAGCGACAACCGCCTCAAGCGTCAAGCCTCAAGTTGCCGAGGGAGCCGTTCTTCGGCGCCAGCGCTTGTCTCATCTTTCCTTCAGGCTTCTACTATGTAGAGCCGCCCTCATTTCGTGAACACGGATTACGGAGGTCGGAGGATGCGGGCTCCCGTAGCTTAACCTAGCTTTTTTCACCGAAGCACTACATGTGGTCACCTTGTTGAAATGAAGCTTTACCCAAATCGTACCTATCAGTTGCCGAAATGAGCAGCAGCATTGAAAAAAAAAGGCGGGAATTAATTTTCCTCTCTGTAGCCGCGCGTGAAAACAATGGCTCTGAGCTTGGCGCCCGTCAAGATTGGGTCGTTCTAATAAGGGAAATGGGAGGTAATGTCGGCGCCAGCGCCTGTTACGAGCCAATCAGAAGCGAGGAGACACAAGTCCCCAGTTCTATTTTGGACGCGTAGCGCTCAGAATACTACCGCTCACAGCACAGACGGGGCCCATATGATCTACGGAGAGCAGAACACCGAAATGAGAGCGGGCATGGAGAAGCGCACCGAGCTCGTCAATTGAATCAAGCGCAAGCGCGCAACCCAAGATTACATACAGCACAGCGGATATGGATATGTAGCCCCCATGGCGATCAAGGGCGAAGATACACGAGACCAGATCTGTTACCAGGTTTGGGCTATGCCACTGCCGCCCGGACAAGAAAATAAGGATCAGGGATATTTGACGTTCCGGTGGCGGAGCTGCGCGGCTGCGAGGTTGAGGTATTATTGTACTATGTAAGAATGCACTCAAGCGGCAATACATCTCCCATCTTAATGCATCGGGAACGATCGGAGGGAAAGAGGAAGACAGATTCTGGAAATGCCCAACTAAGAAATGGCATGCGAACTTGGAGTATCAGGGCAGAGAAGAGGTGGCTGTGTGTCACGATCTTGTTCGCCATAGCAACGCTGAAGAGGGAGACGCAGACGCAGACGCAGACGCAGACGCGGTTGTATGTAGCAGCAGCGGTGTTATCGCGTCCATTCACGATCTCGTCGTCCACGGCGCGTCGAATGACAGAAGCCGACGCGTTTAGGCGCTCTGCAGGATACATGCAGAGCGTTCCGGGGATGCATACTTTTGATCCACACACAACCCACGCACATCCACACCGACCATGTGTCTATCTCTGATATGAGTCACAAAGGCGGGATGGCGGGATGCAGATTAGTTTCCCTTCGATATGCCTGATGCCTGCATCGAGCGAAGCACAAGCCACGAGAACTTCCGCATTCTACCTGTATGGCTGTATGGAGCAAAGCAGGTGGAACGTTGTACCGACTCTGGAGTACTATGTACTGGAGGATCGACAGACATCCAGCTGTGTCCATTCGCTGTGAGTCCTCATTCGCCGTTAAGGATCCAGAGTCGACTAAGTCCCACCCCGGCATCTAAGACGTGATAGGTCAAATTCAGTGTCCCCACGATGAACTGGGCATTGACAAGGGGGTATTCGATTTGCGGCCCCGGATCCACTTCACTCTATTTTCGGTACGTACCCTCGACCTCATCTCTCGTCTCTCGTCTCTCACCTCCCGTCAACTTACACGCAACTACGCAACTCAGGCCTTAACCTGACCATGCCATGGGTCGACGCAACCGAGACCGCCCCGTCGGCCAGATCATTCGGCTTCCCACTCACTAGCTGCATGTACTAGTGTGCCTACATGGAATTCTACTCTCATTCTCCAAGTTTCAGGTTAGCCATACGTGCATCTGGCAAATACATCATCGTTTAGTCCAGGGCTACCTCCGCCGAGCTGATTGGCATCCCGGCCCATCGTAGGCCGTCCGTCCATCTCGAGGATAAGAGGGCCGGTGCCTCCTCCTCCATCCGTCTCTTTTCCCTTCCAGTTCTTCAGTACACACTCCTCTGATCGAATAGGATCAGCCTTTCCGTTTTTCTTCATCTCTCTTATTAGATTCCTTTCGAGGCAGGTCGCCAGTTACTCGACCTAGTCATCCTCTTAGCTTCACAGCATCGTCCTTGATTCTTCGTCGTCAAACTACATACCAACTAGGAGCCGGTCCTCCTTATCCACCCTCTCTTAATAATCTATAATCCCGTTTCTTGTCTACTAAAGCAGACAAGAGCACCACACAGAAAAACAACATGGCTTCGTGAGTTATAGAGCCTCTCTAATCATACCGGATGCAATGTAACTAACCGACAACATCCACAGTCTGGTAGCAGACATGTCCTTTGACTTTACTTTCCCTTCCTGCGAGCCCGCCACTCCGCCGAGCTTCTCTTTTGACCCGTCCCTACTGGAGATTCCCTACAATCCCGGACACGCTCGCTCAAGCTCGTATGGTTCTTACTGCTCTACCACCGAGACATCGCCCTCCGTCTCGGTAAGCACACGCGGAACTACGCCGTCCCGCTCACCACCGCCAATCCGTCAGCACGGTCCCATTCTACTACCAAGGATCCGCTCCCAGGACCAGGCCATTGACTCTCCTCCCAAGCGTGTAAAGACTTCGCCTGCCCCTAGACCTAACCCCAGGCGCCAAGCAGGAGCATTCCGCCCCACCCACACCCGGAGCGTCACCAACCCGGAGACTCTAAGCCACTTCTCAAGCAACTTCTTCGCGCCCACAGACGACAGCAGCGCCCTGTCTCAGTCGCTACTCTGCTCTCCCATCACATTTCCTCAAGATAGCATGAACCATGCCCGTCGTGCCTCATCTGTCAGCCTCGACAGTAATGCGCTTGGCCGATATGGGTTTCCCACGTATCGCCAAATGCCTTCGTACGTTCCGGCTGCCACCCAGCCCCAGAATGAGCAGTTCCTGTATGGCTATGCTCCCCGTGCTCCCTCTCCTTTGAGCCTTTCTTCCACGCCTACGCCGGATCCGACCCCGTCCACCACTCTCATGGACTACCTCACGACTTTCAACCCTGCTCCATCCCTAGTGCGTACCATCTCATTCCCGCTGCGCGATCCCCATACCAAGCACTTTTGGTGGGACATCCGCCAGGTACGGCCTTGGACCAACTTCAACTTGAACACGATCCTATCTCTCCCAGGCGCGTCCGGACTCCTTAACTGCCCTGTCCCGCAGCCTCTTCTCCAACAGCCATCCACCAGCGCTCGGCATCCGGAGACCGAGGCCGCCCTTCACAACATCTACGCCTCGTACTACATCCCAAAGCTGAACTCAGCTCTCGCGCTATCCTCCAGCCGCCCCGTGCAACTCTCCGTCCCTACGACCAAGTCCGCCACCCTCTCGCCTAACGACCACATCTTCGTCGCCAACGTCGCGGGCGAGGCCTCCACCGCGGCGGCCATCTTCGGCGGCAAGCCCACGGCGCGCGTGGTCGGCCTGGTCAAGTCCTTCGACCGCTTCAACACGGGCATGCGCGTCGAGGGCAACATCAAGCGCGTCGAGTACCTGCGGGGGCTCGCGCACCTGCACCACGTGATGCGCGAGCACGGCACGCGCTACGGCTTCATCCTGACGGAGATCGAGCTCGTCGTCTGCCGCAACGGCGCCGAGGGCACCCCGCACTTCGGGTACCTAGAAGTCACCAGCGTCCAGCTGGCCGCCACCGCCGACACCCCTTCCCCGGACGGCAGCGACGACATGTGTCTCACGGCGTGCCTCGCCCTCTGGGGCCTCTGCGTCATGGCTTCCGACGACGGCGTCAACGGTAACGGCCACGGCCACGGCCACGGCCACGGCCTCGCCGGCCATACTTTCTGGAAGGCGGAGATCGGCGCCCCCGCCGAGGGCACGAGGCGCAAGGCGCTGCCGAGGGACGACTGGATGCCGCAGCCGCAGCTCGCGGAGAAGCGCGAGGCGAAGCGCGCGAGGGGCTGGGTGCTGCCTGAGGACCCGGTCGGCAGGAAGGAGCTCGGGAAGAGGGGCGTGCGGTACGGTGGTTGCTGATCTTTTTACCTAGGTACTCTTACTTTTAGTCCTGGTCTCTATTGTAACGGGCGGGCCTCTGGCTGGTTCCATGCTTGCTCGGGCTTGAAGGGAGGGCAGTGGGTGCTTGGACAGATCAACGAGACATGAGTGACGAGTCATGATGAGACGGTCGGTCTTTTGGCATACCTACATAAAGTAATTCGCTCGCTCACTACGTCGCTACGAAAGGGGTGTCTCGGGATGGGTGGGCGGTTGAAATATTTACACCGATGATTGCTTATAGAAGTAATCGGGTTGATCAAGATTAAAAAAATAGTTATTTAATATGAAAAAAATCTGTTAAAACTACTTGATGGTTTTTGGACTTTGGTATCGTGACTGATGAGCGTAATACCTATATTAGAATCGCTGGAGGTCTTGCTTTCTCTACCATGAACTACTTAGCTGCTAACTGGGGATGGGTTTAGTTTCAAGGCTCCAAGTCAACTTCACCTATAACGTACCTTCCTCCTACTTCCTATGACTAAGGATAACGCGGTTATGTAAACGCAACTGAAAGGGTCATTATGTAAGCACATGACTCGAAGCTGATAGCTTGGGGTTTGGGTGAATATGCGATTAAGATTCTATATTCAGCCGCAACAGCGTCACTACTAATAGACATAGCTCACCAAAGTTTGCCTAACCTAGATCTATTCATATTTTCTCATGAATTAAGACTCTTAGCCTCGGCTGCCACCAGGGACATTAAAACTTAGATGCAAGAGACCGGAATCCTTTAACAGAGGGATACTTGGAGCCAAATGACCGTCTTCAACTTTACCATGGGTCAAAGCTCCTGGCCGCTTACAATGAAGGAAAAATCTAATTGTGGGATACGAGGACGTGTTCCATTGAAAAACACGCTTCCACTAGCCCAGCGGTTAAATCCATTTCCGAGTGAGGAGACTGGTGTTTCGAGTTACCTTGGTAGATGCCGAATTTGGGCGCATTCACTTGGCGATACTGGGGCCATAGATTCCAAAAGAAATCGGGGTCTAGCTAGAATACTAAGTCCCAATTACTGCTCCAGATAGAGAGCCTGCTCTTTCCGGTCAGGCCGGGGACCGTGAAAGTGCCCGTGGCCAAGCTAAAGGAGCGGTCTGCGGGCGCTTTGAGAACTGCGCCGCCGCGGTTTTTGTCCAATGAGTTTGTGTGTATGGAAAGTAAGTGAGTATGGGCATTGAGAGTATAAGCAGGTGATTAAGACTTACTTTGCTACGCGGCCTAAACCAACTATTATGATCCACGACGAAGCTGCTGGCCTGCCCCCTTTTATTATCTGATCGGCGACACGCGAAACAGCCATTTTGGAACGTTGTTCTCAGTGGGCACATGTTGGGGATTCATGTGACATTTATTACGAAGTCCACGCGAAGATCTGGGTATGAAAGAATTAGCTGTAACATCTCGTGCTGAGGTTGAAAGCTTGAACTAGACGTTGATGCTGTATGTCCCGATTAGGAAGGTAAACGGTTAATATAGCCAATCAGGGCGCACCCCCTGAACTACACATGGGCCTGGGTATAATGTTAACCTTTTTGCCGCAAAAGGGGTTGTCACATACCCGGCATACATAAAGCCAAAGATCCTTCTAATCATACTATATATCAGATTTTCACGCTGTGGTGTAGTTTCAGTGCGAGGTTGCAGATTGTCCCTCCTCCTCGGGTGTTACTCAGAATGTCATTCGCGTATGGGCGGGCTGCCTGGAACCTGGGAGAAATATAAAGGCTATAAAGGAGTAGATTAACTACCTAATCTATACTTGCGATACCACGAGCCCGGTAAGGTGTACGTCGCGGCTGATCTCCAACTACTGGACGGCCAGCCTATACTTCAAGGCCAAGAATGGCATTTACAAGTGCGTATCCCAGATGGCCAACTCGGGATTCGACGGCGTGAACGCCGGCCAGACCGTCTACTACATGTAAGACCGCCTGTACAACTTCCAGCAGACGTCCAAGGTCACCGCCTCCCAGCCGGTCAGTGGCGCCGGCGATTCTACGTGATAACCGCCGCGGTCTCTACTGGCAGATAGCACCGCCAGGGCTTCCGCATGTATGTCGGCAACGCGGCCGCGCGCAGCCGCGAGGGGGTCGAGCGCTTCCGGCAGCTGACGTAGATGTGCCTGCGGGACATCAACACGCGCGACCCGCAGGTCGTCGACTTCCCCTCAGAGCCGTGCCCGATGGGTATTACAACGGCGTTGCAGTTCCCGACATGGCTGAGAGGGCAAGAACCTGGACTCGGCCGATCCCGTGGCGCATATGGGGTACCCGGAGAGCGGCACCCTACGAGGCCGGGGGGGGGGGGGCCTGCCAGGCCACGCGACGCCGTCCGCATGAGCCAGCTCTTCTACGGGGTCAACTGGGACACCGGGGAGTTCAACAACGGGGAGGACTAGCCCGAGGACGGGTCCTAGCTGTTCGTTTGGTCCTTCGGGGACTCGTAAGTTGTTTTCTTCCCCTCCGCATTTCTCAATTCAAAGATAGAGCGCATTCTGATATTCTCACCCCCTGAAATAGAGCCGGGTATGGCAACCATGCCGACTATGTATTCGGCGGGAGATCGATGCTCTACAGCGTGCTCTCGACAGCCCGTGCTACTACATTGACAGCCCGACGCTTGCGGTGAGTTCAAATAATTCCTTTTTCGGAAATGGATAAGAGTAGAGACGAAATGCTTCCCCTCAATAGACGAAAGCTATTCTAGGGAACAGCAACATGACATTTCCTGTAGAGGCAAGACACTGCGGCCATGAACGCATGCAGCAAGGTGACGATATCGACAACTGTAAGCGACCCTCACCAAAACAACATACAGTCGAACTTAAATAATGATCCTTGTAGAGGACGAGACTTTGCCCGGTGGCGCCGTTGCTGGCATATAAGCAGTTAAATTTCTTAGGTGCCACGAACCAGATATTTCTACCAGGGTTATCTATAAGCTAAAAGAGCAGTTTTAAAACGGTAGATCACGCCGGAGTAATGTTAAATATGCGTGTGTTAGAATTTGACAAGGACAGACATGTATATAGCGAAAGCCTTTTATGATCAGGCTCAATAAGTTTGATTGTGGAATGATTAAGATATGTTGTGTTCAAGCAACTACCTAGTATACAAGGTAGGTAGAAAAGTTTGCATCCGCGCTCCAAAGATTTCAAGGCTCCTGTACACCGTAATAGCACACCATGCTCTATATTATAGCCAAGATGAGGGAGATCTCTTAGGCGATTTCCGTATGCTGCCTCTCAATCTTCGAGTCATCATCCCGGTCGTCGCTGGAGTTATTACCCGCGGGCGTCAGCACGGCCCCCACTCCCACCTCGCTACCCGCCTCAGTCCCCACCTCGGTGCCGGCCTCCCGGCGTATCCGCGCCATCTCCTCGGGTGGCGGCGGCTTCCACTTGGACGAGGACATGGGGGACACGTGCTCGATGTACATGGTGTCGATCTCCTCGAGCGTGCGCCCCTGGCCCTCGACGACGAAGAAGTAGACGATGAAGCCGGCGACGACGTTGCAGGCGGCGAAGACGTAGCCGTACCGGAAGTCGATGGCGGTGGTGATGAAGGATGTGAAGAAGGCGATGAGGAAGTTCCACGTCCAGTTGCTGGCCGTGGCCAGGGCCATGGCCTTGGCGCGATATCTTGACGGGTAGATCTCGGCGATGAGCGTCCACACCATCGGCCCCCATGTCGTGGCGTAGCCCAGGATGAACAGGCATGCGAACACGATCAGGACCACGCCGGCCGTGGGCGTGTTGGAAGGCGTCTGGAGATCGAGCATGAAGTGGCCGACAGAGGCAAAGATCATGAAGCAGATGAACATCCATATGCTACCACTGATGAGAGATACGCGGCGTCCGTAGTGTTCGACTAGGTACAGACCGATAAAGGTCGTGCCGAAGTTGATGCCGTTAAGAATCATCTGCGTGACGAAAGGATTGATCTGCACGGCCTCGAAGATGGTCGTTCCGTAGTAGAAAAAGTAATTGGCGCCGGTCAGCTGCTGGAACATCTGCAGTATCATCCCGAGGGCTATGCGGTAACCCATTCGCGGCGCCTTGAACATCTCTATAATGCCACCGATACCGCCAACTTTGACTTGCGATTCAGCCCGGAGCTTGCTCTCGATCTCCTCTAGTTGGATCTGGACGGCGTAGTGGTTCTCGGGTGCGCCGTACACTTTCATGAGCGTTGCCTTGGCTTCGTTCACGCGCCCTCTGCGGTAGTCGAATCGCGGGGTCTCGTTGAAGGCCAATATGCCGCCGGCCAACATCGCAGTCCAAATCCATCCCAGGCCAATAACAATACGCCACGATCCCGAATTGTCTCGCTGGTGCTCGTAAGTGCCGTAGTTGAAGCAGGCAGCCAGGAAGATTCCGAGGGTAATGAACAGCTGATACGTGCACACCAACGCACCACGGATCCACGGAGGAGCGGTCTAGCATATGAAAATATGTTGTGTCAGCATTTTTAACACAAGTTTCTCGAGTATAATAGACGCTGCTCTGTTCAACCCTGCATCGAAGGAGCTAGATTTCTTACTGTCAGAATGTTAGCGAAATTACTATATGATACAAGCTCGAGACTATTCGAGAAAGGGGCGGTAAAAATGCCGACACGACATGTTTTCATACATACCCTCTGCTTGGTACATGGGGACGAGCAAGCTTAAAGCGCCTACACCCCAGCCAGCCACCAGGCGGCCGATCATGATTTGCACCCAGGAGTGATCAGATGACACCTGAATGATGAATCCTATCGAAACAACAATCGACCAGAGGCATACGGATATACGTCGCCCTATCCTGTCGGCAATAGGTGCAGCAACGAGAGCGCCAATAAGAGTGCCAATGGACAAAAGGCCGACGATTAAACCCGTTCTAGCATTGCTAAATTTATACGTGACGCCGTCCGGTTGGAGCTGCCCGAACCGTTCCAGGAAGTTCGGCATCTCGAGGAAACCCGAGATCTGCCCCGTGTCATAACTATGTCTCGTTTAGCAAGCTGCTTCCTTGTTATTGTAGCCGAGGCCGTGGGTCATGGATTAGGTAATTACCCAAAGATCAGACCCCCCATCGACACGAGTGCGCCCATACTAACGGATCGCAGTGTCACGAGAGGTAACGGACTATAGTCGAGAGACGCCTTGGGATGGCGGTGAGGCGCGTCCCTGAACTTCTCCGACTTACTCGGGTCGACATCGTCGAATGTTACATGTGTGCTGATGCCCCACATGGTGATATATAGCAGGTTAGGTAACCCGAGTCCTGAAAACTACTAGGCTTGAGACTCAAGTACAGTAGCTGGGCTGAGACAGAGAGCAGGGCGGACGAGCTTCATTATGTAGCTAATATAGTCGGGGAAGGGGAGTCCGTTGTGACCTCAGCATCGTGACCTCGGGGTCCTACATGATGATTAATTCTAGAATACCGCATCACATTCCTCTTATGCTACCGGAACATCCGGGGAAGGGGGTAGCGGTCTAGGGGTCCTGGGGGACTTTTGGAGGGGAAAGCCCCAGACTCCGTCTTGCCACAGAAACGGGACCATCAGAGTTAGCCATAATAGGCCCGAAGAGCTCAGCAAATCACGTCCGCCTAGGTGCTTAGACAGCTGCCGTAGCCGTTAATTTGGAATGTTGGAACCTGCGGGGTGCGGTGTTGCGGTGCCAATGTCGAAATGCTACATAGTAATGGTGAACGCGGGAGCTGCACGATGACGCAGTGACGACGTTTGCGGCTTATCGTTGCTCCTCTCAAAGGGCCGACTCGGATGACTTCATGTCATTAAAACCAGCTGGGCCGTAACGGGGAAAAATCAGAGGAAACATGAAATGTTCAGATATTTTAACGAGATGACAATTCGCGTGTGTTTTTTCTAGAATTCTAAGCTTAATTTCACTAGTAATTCCCGATATTAATGATAAATATATATTACCATATAAAAATCTAATGAAATTAATTAATTATTAAATAATCGTAAAATTATAATTAAAATATTATAATATTTATTATTTTTAAATTTATTAAAATATAATTAAAATTTTGAAATATTAAAAATTTTTTATAATATTTTAATTATATTAAAATATTATATTTTTAAATTATTTAAAAATTTTTTAATTATTTTAAAATATTTAATATTCGAATAAAATTAAAATATTTATATTTTTTATTAAAATTAAAATTAATATATTAATTCGATTTTATATATATATATATAAAATATTAATTAAATTATATTTAATTAATATTTTTTTATTTAAATAATAATATATAATATCGTGATTATTTCGTTTTTATCATATATATTATTATTATCGGTTTTAAATATATCGTTTTTAAATATAATTTTAAATTTTATTTTTTAATATTAATTAATAATTATTTTAATAAAAAAATTATAAATTAATAAAGCTTTGTAAAAAGGAATTATTTCATTATATAATCGTTATAATTTTATTAAAATATTATTATTAAAATAATTTTAATAAAATAAAATAATTAATTATATTTAATAAAAAATTCGAAATTATTATAATATAT
>MU376299.1:64851-91305 GCA_022495205.1 Hypoxylon sp. FL1150 | reverse complement strand
ATTTTAATTAAATTTATAATTAATATTATAATAATAAAATAAAAATAAAATAAAAATTTTTTTATAAAAAAAAAATAAATTATTAATATTATTAGTTTTATATTTATATGATAATAATTAATTATAATTTAACGCTATTAAATTTATAATTATCGCATTAAGCATTTATTAATAACGGGTAATAATAATTTTTATGATTAAAAAGTTAAAAAAATCATTATATTTTTTAAAATTTAATTAACGGTATATACTTTTAGCAAGCTCCTTATAAGTAAATTCTAAATTAAATCAATTAACTAACCGAATTTCTAAATAATAAATCGCAATAAAAATATAATAATTTTATTAATTTTATTATTTATAATAAAATTATTATTTTTAAATTAAATATAATAATTTTATTTATAATTTTTAATAAAATAATATTAAAATAATAAATTATAATAATATTATATAATAAATTTATATTTAAAATATTTTATTATATTATTTATATAAAATTATATTTTTTATAATGAATTTATATAAATAAAATATTAATTATTAAATATCATATATTTTTTTTTTTATAAAAAATTAAAATAATTTTTATAAAAAAATTTCGATAAAATATTTTTAATAAAAATAATTTATTTATTATATTTTTATTATATAAATTTAATATTTATATTAAATAAATAAAAATTATTATATATAAAATTATTATTAAAATAAATATATTTAATAATAATAATAATAATATTTTTTAAAATATTATTATTAATATTTTATAATATATTAAAAAAAAATTATAAATTTTTTATAAATATATTTAAATTAAAAATAATTTAAATCTTATTAATATTTTCTTTAATGATTTTTTTAAATTTATTATAATTAAATATAAATAAAAATAAAATTTTTTAATAATTAAAAAATTCTTAATATATATTTTTAATAATAAATATATTAATATATATTATTTTATAAATTTTTTAAAATATTTATTTAAAAATAAAATATAATATATATATTTAAATATAATTTTTAAATAATAATAATTAAAATCTAATAATATATTTAATAAAAATTTTATTTTTATTTATTATAATATTTTAATATAAATAATAATAATAAATATAAATAAAATAATAAATATTAATAATATATATTATTAATAATTATTAAATTATATTATAAATAAATAATAATATTAAAAATAATAATATTAAATTAAAATAATTATAAAATTAAATATAAATAAATAATATATTTATTAAATAATTATTATATAAATAATTTATTAAAAAAAAATTTTAATAAATAAATTAATAAATAATTATTATTTATAATAAATAATTAATATTTTTTAAATAATTATAAAATTTTATATTTAAATTAATAAATTTTAATAATTAATTAATTAATTTAAATTTAAATAATTATTATTTATAAACGGATAATCATTTTATATATTTAGATAATTATTTTATATAATAAAGTAATTAATTTATATGCCATGATAATTAGTTTATATAACGGGGCAACCAAAATATACCTAAAAAAACAATTTCCCGAAAACCCCCATCCTTGCTATGGTATATATTGCCCGGTTACTGACTATGATGGACTATTCGTCCGTGTCGTGTGTCTACCCGGAAACATTATACAAGCTGCCAAGAGAACCAACAACCTGTTTACCTCCTCCGCTCGACTGCTCTCCTGATTCGTATTTTCAGCCGCAACAGCTACCACCAATGGAGCTCACGAGCGGCCCGCTGAATTGCCGAACACTGGCCAATCCCACCAACTCTTGCATTAGTCCGACCAGCCTTGTAGGGCCAGACTGCGAAGTGGGCACTACCATCTCGAATTACCTAGCACTAGCAACATATCAAGAGGGCAGTCAGACGACCGTAGATAGCACAGATACAGACCTGGAACCACGATTCAGGCACAATGATGACGACGACGGCCTCGGACGAGAGGGAGACAACCCTTCGATGAACTACAGCCGCCGATCATCCAGGGCAAGCAACAAGACCTACAGCGACGGGTCGGGGGGAGACAAGCGCGAGCGGAACCGCATGGCGGCCTCCAAGTGTCGGAAGAAGCAGAAGCTGGCGAACAACGAGCTGCAAGAAAAGGCGCGGATCATGGGCGAGAAACACCACTGCCTGGTGGCGGCCAAGGCATCCCTGGAGGAAGAGGTCATTGGTCTGAAGAACGAGCTCCTGCTTCACGGGACCTGCAGCTACGAGCCCATCTCGGAGTACCTGATGCAAACCGCGAAGAATTTCGTCGGCAGCGGCGGTCGCAAAGCCGAGCACCCAGGCGGGACGGAGAAGGTGGATAGGCGCGCGCCGTTCATCGCTCGAGGGCAGTGTGCCGTTTGACGAGTCGAGATGCTGTTTCACGTTTCATGGTAACGAGTAACGATCAATGATATTTCCGCGAGGCTACTGTCTGTTTTTCCCTTATTTTACCCCTTTGAGGGATACGGAGTTATTATGGTGCGGCTAAACTACGAAGTATGTAGCAATCAAATTTCACCCCTTCAGCCATTGCGAACGAGCGTCGATGATACCCATAGAGCCGCGTTCTTTTTGTGATAGAACTTACCCAGACACGTCCGACATCTCGGATCGAAATCCTTGGAGCCCGTCGGTCGATCTGAATTAGTATTCTCAGCACTGCGATTCCTCCGTTCGGATCTAGAACTTACCTCTTACCTGTTCGTAAACAAACACTGGGTATCTGCGACGGATAGTCTCTTGCGGCGTGGCTAGCGGCAATTTTCTCGATGGCGGTCGCGCTGACACTGTTCGGCACATCGATGCGTACTTGGTTAGGTTATCAAGGGGGTCGACATTACTCCGTGCACCACCACACGAGTTCTAGACGTATTAGTCCGGGAGCTTGCTACCCACTTGGTGACATTGCTGAGCCCTCCCACTGTGTCTCAAGATTGATTAGGATGTCGATGCCGCCCAGTACAGTGGCTGCGTACCACAAGACGGACTGGGAGTTAGCTGCTTGGTCTAGATTGCTAGCGATGAAGCTGACCTCGCTGCCGTCCTTGGTCCTACTCTACCTTGCGTCACTTTTCCCGACGGCCTCATGAACCGTGAGTTTGCCGGCTTGGCGCTAGAGAGATCCTGAGCTCGGGTCGGAAGACTGAATGTGAGTTCCGGTGGGTTTTCGACTCCAATTCCGTTCAAAACCTGATTTCTCCTCGTTCTGTATATGTTAGCCATCTTGGGTATAACTTTGAGCGCCGCCGGTAGGGTGGAGTGCTTCCTGCGCTTTATCCATTGAGACAGGTAACCGTGGTAAATTCTATTCTTTGCCAAGTGCTTGCTTGACTCGAATCGAATCACTGGCTATAGTGGCACACTATCGGTATACTATCGACCACGGGATGGTATAACACTTATACTCACCAACATTCTCTCTATCCACCTTCCTGTGAACAGTATTTGTTCATTGTGACCGAGATGCTACGCTTGGCTCTACAATATGATCGCTGAAAATCTACCGTCTCATGAGCGCATCGTTATGCCTTGAAGACATCTCCCAACGTGATGATTGGGGAACACGACCACTGCCAAGGGTCAAACCCCTGAAAAAGAAAAGATGGACTCATTTCCGTAGGCTCCCGCGAATCACCGTCATGGTTGCGATACAATTGTTCGCGAATGCATCATGATCACATGTGGTCCCTGTCGTTGGGTGGCACTTGTCGTGGTTAAGGGTCTATTAGCTCCGATCGAATCAACTGCCCCCATACGCTCGGACCGGACTCCGACATTATCTGCCAGCTTACATTCTCTCGGGGGCCCGTAACGAAACAATACCCACGTAAGCATGCCGGACCTACCAGCCTCGACATAAATCTGGGCTAGTCCGATCCCAGGGTTGTCAAGGAGTCGGTCAGCTGACCTGTCGAACTTCTCCCTACCATGACCAATCCATTTCCACATACCTGCCCCAGCAGTTATGATATATTTCTGATATCACAATCTATCGATCGTCACAAGGCTGATGGAAAACATACTACATACCTACCTAAGTACCTACCTAGGTATGCACCTAACAAAAGCCGCGTGGCAATTTCACGCCGTCGATTCTCCGATCCATCGTCATCCCACCCGTGTCAAAATGCAACCCCACAGATGGCTACCCCCTCTATCTACCCTATTCGGCCAAATTCGTCAATGATTAGGGCTCCCGCAGGCTATATCGGAGTAGAGGATGGAATCAGAAGAGAGTGAATCAGGTATCTGGTAATTATCTAAACCCAATAAACTCGTAGGTGATTGACAGTGTCGCTAGATAGTGCCAATTGAAATCAGCACAGTATTGACGCACAGATCACCTTGAGCATCTGATTGAACCCCTATTCCGCCCCCTATCTATGCCTTACGGTTCATCATTCGACCGGCTCCCAGATTAGCGACGAGTCGTCCAGTCAAGAGTATTCTGGAGAGAGAGCGCAATATTTACATACCAGCAAGCATTACTTGGCTAGGATGATACATAACACATTGTGGCATAATACTGGCATAAAATGCCATTGGGACTAGGGGGGAGACGAGGACAATCATCTTCAATGTTAAAGTATGACAATCAAGTAAATAGCCTCGAAGCCTGGACCATTTTATTGACAGATAGATAGCCGACTATTTTTTCATACACCAAAGGAAACTTCCATTAAAAGCCTCCGATGGACCTAGCCGAAGGTGTGTTTCCAGTTAATATTGTATATTTCTTTTGATATTTATGGATTTGAAGTGTCCTCCAATGTCTCGGAAGGATACAACCTCTGAGCCCATATACCTGTACTTTCTTTCTCTACAGACAGTACCACTAAAATTGTCCCAGCTAAGTACCTACTTGGAATACAAAGCCGACCTTTCACATCACCCAGCCTTCGAGAAGTTTAAACCAGATCTTTGCTGTTCGTCTCAGATCCATTTGCCTCTTCGTGGTGCTTTACTTCGTGGTGGATTTCCTTCTCAACAGCTTCCGTTGCAGTGTTGGCCAAGTTTTCATCCTCGAACACTGTATTATCGTTAGCACACGGCCTCTAACCAATATGGCTTCGGAAATCATACAGAAAGCAAGCTCTTCTAGGGTGCGGTTCGAGGTCTCGGGCCAGAGCCACCACATGAGGAAGGCCTCGACAGCAATCCAGCAGCAGTACACGATCAGGAACTTCCAGCCGATGCCGCTGACTGGATCTAACCCAACAGGGTTCACGTTCGTACCGAAAAACTATATTCGTGTTAGGATCGCTATACTTTATCAGAGAATCAGGTTGCTATTACCTGAGCACACTTTCCGAAGAACTGGAAAATAGAGATACCACGCGCTCTCATGGCATACGGGAAGATCTCGACAAGGTAGGCTAAGAAGTTATAGTCAGCACACAACATCACCCCCTACGATATTACGTGAGGCACTTACTATATGTAAGAGCGTTAAAGCCAATGTTATACGCCGGTTGGTAGATGTAAATCCAGAACAGGCAAAGTTTTCCCGCTGCTTGAGAGCCTGCCACGATGGCCTGGGCTGAACTGATGGTCCATGCCACGTAGATAATCAAGATGGAAAAGATGGAGGTCAAGAACATCGTCCGCCGCTTGAACTTCATGACCAGAAGAGCGGTCGTGACGGCGCACACTAGACCCAAACACTGATTTCCGATGTTGTATTTGGCCTGGAAGTTAGGGTCGGTAAAGCCGATCAAGTTGAGGATATCTCCCAGGTAGTACGAGATGACCACATTTCCGGAAAGCTGAGACATAATTCCGAGGAGGGAGCCAATAATGACACGTCGTCGGTTTCCTGGCGTATTGATCATGTCCATCCAAGATCTCTTCGAATGTTCCAGCTCGATGGCGAGGGTTGTCTTAATCTCCGTCATTTCCGCCTTGGCGAATTCCGAATCGGAGTCGCCTTCCGCGTGGTAAGTGTATAAGACTTTGAAGGCTTCCTCGTATCGCTCTTTGCTAATCAGGAATCGGGGGCTTTCCGGAAGGAACCTACGAGATGTCAGTGACGTAGAATCTAACAGGATTCCGAAGCCTTACATCACGAGAGCGACCTGCATCAAGGATGGTGACATCTGTAGCAGGGAAGGAACTCTCCAGGACCTAGGTTAAGAGTGGTTAGACACGATAGACAATATACGATACAGAGAGAGGTCTTACCAATCCGACGGGATTTGCTGGGTTCCATAGGTAGCAGCGGAAGCCACGATGGCACCGACGAAGTACGCGGCGTTGAACAGAGACGTGAGAATAGCACGCTCCTTAGGATACGCCAACTCTCCGATCAAACTAGACCCTGCAACAATAGCATACGGAAGACCGAACCCGATGATAAGTCGAGAAACGATATACATCGCGCCTATTGTGACTTGTGAGCTACGCCAAAATATATAGCACGCATACTATCTCAGTTCACCACTCACCATTGACAGCAAAGCCCTGGATGAGCGATCCAATGATCATGACTACACTACCGAACATGACACACCATCTTCGACCTAGGTTGTCATTGAGGAGCGGGATAAAGGGAAGACCGATAACAGCGCCAAGAGGCAACGCGGAAGCTAGAATGCCCTTGTAACCACCTGTCGGGTGGCCGAAATCTGTAACCATCCGCTATTAGCCTTCATTCCCAACACCGCCCTACGAGATTTGCGCAACTTACAGTTACCCCACGCGGGAACCAGCTGAACGGCGTTGATAATTTGCGAATCAAACCCGGAAGTCATCTCAATTCCCATCAAGCACGGGAAGAGCATGAAGTACAGGTAGCGCAAGTTGTTCTTCTTGTACCACGGAACCTTATCGTCCATCGCCATGCGATGGACGATATTGTCCGTCTGAACGCCGCCGCCGACCATCTTGTCAGACTTGCTCCAGGTACAGAGACTGAAATTGGTGGGGTAATCGTTGTCGGGGGGGTTGTCGTCGAGGAGTTAGTTGGGTTTCCCACAAGAAGTCCTACTCTCTGGTCACGGCACTACTCTGTGAGACCGGCCATGGTGCGAATCATATATTATAAGTGAGCCTCTCAGCTCGGACCGATTGTTCCAGTAGGATTCGGCGGTTAATAAGGCAATATGAGCTTATACCTAATGCCGTGTGCAAATCATGCGAGGTCACAGGTCTATACGGGACATTTTTCAATTTAGCCGCCAAGCCTGATTGCAGAGTCGCTGGCAAAACACCGTACCAACTGCGAGGGCACAGTAGATCAAGAACCTGGGACCGTGTACCGTTGATCTGACAGGCCGCTCCCCATTGGCCGGCGATGTTCCATCGCCATGTTCCATTGCTCCAAGGTCGAGGTCTTTCGAGAAAATGCCCGGAGCAAAAGACCTAGCCCCCCGCAATATCCCGCAACATCCCCATCGCCTCCAGCCGTGGCACCGGTCCTAATCTGTCGTGCAAATTAGATTGCTCCATTTACTAATACCGTATACGACCCCGAGTTCAGCTTCCTACCTGGGGTAAGCTGCGACGCGGCTGCGTGTGAAGACTCAGCTGTCGCCTTGGCGTCGAGACAAGGGCCGTTAAGACCCGGGTAAGCGGGTGGTGAGACACCGGCATATCTAAATCCGCTGCAACCTCAAGGTCGTGTGATATAGAGATGAACCTACCGACAGCGTGGTCCTACACTTGTCAAAAGTGCCTCCGAGATTCTCTCCCATCGCTACTACTTAAGCTATACGCATCCTTGACCATCCTACTTGATCATGAGTCGCTCTGCAGTGAGAGAAAGCTTGCGCTAACTTCTAGAAGATACCTCATCTTTCTATTAGTTAAAGTCATGCTGTTGGTATGAAGAAAGCCCTGTGCATAGGCCTGATATACACTTGCATGAAAAGTGCATCGTCAAAGAAGTAGAGCCGAAGCCGACAAAGGGTCCCCGGAGGGAGGCCATTCCCCAGATATCGATATATATTAAGCCAGGTTTTATTGGCTGATAGGTGGGCTCTGGGCATAGTAGGTTCAGGGGCTGACAAACGGCTCGCTTCACACCTATCCACTTACTCCCGATTTTCCCACCCCCCAGATTTCACTGGAAAGGAATCAATGGTAAATACCGTGTTATAAGATTGTTTGAAAATAAGAATAGCTTTAAAAATGAACAAGAACATTAGCGTTAAATTTACAAGATCACGAGTACCATTGTTACCAGGTACCTACCTACATATGCGTCAACATCTCAGAACTTCCTCTCCACGCCGTAGACTGAACTCCCTACCAGCCGGTAAGCTTAGTCCGACCCCCCTATGTAATGACACTTCAGTAATTTTCGATCGTGCCGTCGCAACACTTGAATCAACCGATTCTAGTATCACGCGTTCATGTCGGATGAGATTTTGGATCAGTTCCTTGGGGTTACGGGAACACCGACGAGAGAAAGGTACGAATTCTCCACGAAGACGAGGCGTGTTTCCTCCCTATATAGCATTTCTATCAGCTGTCGCTTCTCAAGTAGCCGAGATAGCTCGCTTACATCTATCAGAGCTGCCGCGAGGTTGCTTTTCTCCACTTGCCCTCGCTTAGGCATATTGACTTCTATGCGGGCAATATCCTGCGTGAATGAGAGATATGTTGAAAGCATCTTGGTTTCGCCGCTATGAATAACAACATTCTCCCGCGAGCTGCTTCAGACGAGGTGAAATATATGTCCTTAGTATAAAGTGACAAATGAGCGTGGCGTCACGCGGCAGAACGTGTCAATAGATTGAAGATGGCCTCTGAGCCATACGATTGACTAGATTATGCAGGTGCTGAAAGATCGACTCAGTAAAAACAGTGACGACTGTCCTCGAGGAGCTATGAGAGGTTTGCTGGCGATTGAGGCGCCCTGCAAGGCAGCCATCGGCGCGACCAGCGTTTAGTTATCAAGATCGCTACATACTACCCAGGTATCTAGCTCCTGAGAGGACAATCAGGATAGCTAGACGATGAGCATAAGTATGGCACGGTCCCCTCAAGAGAGAGTAATGAGTTAAAGACCTCAGGACGTACCAAGTCTTATATGCTAACCCACCCTTGTCACATGTGATAAGATCAAATTTTAGAACCCTCATATAGCAGTCGAGAGTTAGGTCAAATTTTAGCCGAGCTAGGTACCTAGTGTTCATGCTTCGCTTAGTCAGTCTAGGAGGGCACTTGTTAGATAATGATACTCGTGACGAACGCGATGTTTGGGCGTGTGTAAAAGAGAACATGTAGTAATGCCTTAGGTTCCTACCTACCTCGATACTAAACAAATTTAATCTTCCCTACCCAGGGTACAATATCTCCCTCATCGCATGTCTAGTAACTACCTCCTAAGCACAGTTCCTAGAAATTTGTGTCGTTCAGACCGAGCTACCATATGTTGATCCACGAGTACTTGCCTACCTGGTACCTAATAGT
Organism: Hypoxylon sp. FL1150; assembly: GCA_022495205.1. Taxonomy (NCBI): domain Eukaryota; kingdom Fungi; phylum Ascomycota; class Sordariomycetes; order Xylariales; family Hypoxylaceae; genus Hypoxylon; species Hypoxylon sp. FL1150. Next base: position 81,877 of record MU376299.1, on the reverse strand, counting down.
TCAATAGCGGGCCAGCTAGTACGCCGCACACACGTTTTATATTTGTCCGGGTATGAATTGATGAAAGAGCCTTGACGGAGCGTTCAGTCAGGTCATGTTTATGCTCGTTAGCTAAAACTTAGAAGTCGACTGATTTGACTTGGGATAGATCGAGCTAGCGACATCAGATCAGATTTAACGTTGAGCTCTTATCGTCCAATGGGTAGGTATTTTTTATCGGACCGTGGAGAAAATAAAGTCTGTGCTTTGAGACCCTAATCTATGGTTTCACAAGGCTCGTTGTGTGACGGGATAGTTCAAAGGGCTGTTTCATGTAAGTATGATAATTATCTCGGTCCCGGCTCTGGGTAATGCTACCCTTACGAGTGTGTGCATCGAAGACGGCAATGCAGGCGAGCAGACAAGGACCCTGCTCTCAAGGATACCTGCCAAGGGAATACCCGAAACCAAACGCTCTGGTTAGAATGACAGAATATTCTATGATAGAGCGAGATATCAAAATCGCGAAGCTGTTATCACGCTAATTATTGATCTGTGCAGGGAGGGGAGGGGGTTGGGCGTTGGGCGTTGATGCGTGCGCCACAGCTAAGTGCTAAGTGAAGGTCCGCGGCCGAAAGAAGCGTTGGTGGTTGGTGGCTTACCCGCCGTCTACCCAGTTGCGAGATGAGGGATCTCGTGCCGCCTTGGCCGCTTCAGCTTCAAACCCCTTGTTGCTCGTCGGCTTTCATGCGGTGCAGGATTCCATACCTTCCATACTATGTAGTTTGTGAAGTATGTGCAAATAGCATCCCGTCCCAGATGGCAGACTGGTGGTAAGATAAAGGATTTATAAAAGACCTACTTATTGGCCGGATGGTTTCGTAGGACATGTGGGGAAAGTGTTCCCTCGATGACATAATGAGGCTCATGCAGTTATAGGTACTATGTATGGGACATGGATGCAATGTTTCTGTTTTTAGAAACTGTACTAGACCTACCTCGGATTGCGGCAGCCGACGTTGGTGGCAGTGGCAGTGCTCCAGGGCTGGGGACTAAGGTTTGCAACCTCTTTTTCCCTTTCTTAATCTTTTCCTGTTTCCTTTTGGCTTTTGGGTTCGGATTCGACGCGGATGCCACAATCCGGTCCAAACCACCAAGCCCGTTCGTTTAGGTACCTTAGGTAATTGGCCCTTGCTTTGACACTTTGCTGGAACCACATAACCTAGCCAACAAACCATAAACCATGAGCTTTTAATAGCTGAGATATATGTACGCACCCACCTCAGGTAAGGGTAGCTACCCGACAGCTCTCTAGCTCTGTAGGAAGCAGAAGAGAGGAAGCGTCCTGGCGTCGTTGCCATATTCGATAGCAAACATGCAGGTTGGTTTGGGTCCCAGGACTCGTGGTCTACGTGCATGCATGTCTCTTTGTGTTGGAAAGATGCAGGCTCTGATGTAGGTAAGCCACGAGATCTTGTTTGGGAAACAATAGGCAATTGCAGATGTCCATATTCCGCATATTCCGTATGCCCCGGTAGACTGGGCAGTGCTAAGTGCCTTCCGCAAAGCACACAGGCACACAGGCACACAGCCCGCACACAGGCACATTAGCTGGGGTCAAGTTCCTTGGGTCAGGGTAACCCGAAATATTACAAAAGATCGTCGACGCTACCGCATTCTTCGAACCGCACTTCGATGCCACTAACCGGCTACCCGTCTCTTTGGAGCCACACCCTAGTCGGAATCCTATTCCTCCACCGACTTTTATCTTTTGTCCATCCTAGATCCTGCTCGGTGGTGGTTTCTGGCCAATGAAATCCGCGAGTCCTAATGAAATCGGTTTGCTCTGTCTTGTCTGCTGTGCCGTACCGTTTGCATGGTGTTTGCTATTATCTCCCGCCTTCGTATTTTTTACCGGCCATCATCACTCACCATTGTGTTTCCATACCCTGATGTCCTAAGTTGTAGCATATCACATCGACTACATAGGTCTTTCTAAGATATGAACGATGGAGAAGGATTTGCAGCGCTCCGATGCGCACTCGTTCAGCGACGCGGGTACGGCGCCCTACTATCTGCCGTCGACATTTTCGCCCTGGTGTGACAGTCGCGAGGGCCTTTTTGACAATGATGAATCGGACATCACTCGCCTAAATTCTCGAGTGTCGCTGCCATCGCTGCCGTCACCCGAGATGGTGGAGGAACATAGCCCATCGAGGGTAAACGAAAACGAACCAAGGCGGCCTTCGATGCCGAGACGGGTCTCTGACTTTACGTCCACCGTGGCGGCGAGTGCCCAGCCAGCCGAAGAGAGAGTCATGCTCAGACCACTCCAAGGAATAACGGAAGTCGTCATTTCTGCGGGCGATGCGGCCGGCGGCCCAGCAAAGAAACGGGGTGTCTTGAGGCGCACAAAATTCAAGGAAATGCTAAGCGAGTCTCTGTCATCGACGATGCTTAATAAGAATAAGTCGTCGTCGCCTCCCCAGAAGTACGATACGATCCGGGATGAAACTCTGCCGCCGCCTATGGATCGCGACATGGAAAACTTTCCTATGTCCATGTCCCGAGAAAACACGGCTTGTCATGCTAAAGACCATCCCATCTATGAGACCGAGGGTGATGGTGATAGCTTGGAACACCTTGCCGAAAAGTATGGTACGTTGTGCATGTTTCCGCCCTATAGTGTAGAGTTTGTCTTTCTAACACAGGCACCCCAAGAACGACCGCCCCTAGACTGCGCCTCTAGGCGCGATGTATATATTAGGCGCTGCAGCTGGACATATATAATCCTGACCATATTATCAGTCTACTCGACCAGCCTGAGTTGTTTATGGCTGGTGGTGTCTATATACCAGCCTCGCTACGGTAGAGGTATATCTTCTAGTACGGGTTGGAAAGTTACCCCCTCCACAGCGACGCTAGTCTGCACATTACTCGCCAAGACGATTGAATTATCGTTCGTTACCGTTTTTGTTGCCCTGCTCGGACAGATTCTTACGCGAAGGGCTTTCGTCCAGAAGGCAAAAGGGGTGACGCTGGCCGAGATGACGATGAGAAATTGGGTTATTGTGTGTTGAATTTCCGAACTTCTTCAATGGCCTCGGTCCTGTCACTAATTCAGTCACGATTGCAGCAACCCGGTTCTCTATTAACATACTGGGAAGGCATCCCTTATGCCGCGGCAACTCTACTAGGTGTCCTAACCTTACTCGCTACGATATGTTCCATGTTCTATACCACAGCATCAGATGCTATGGTGAGCCCCAAGTTGAAATTTGGGGACTGGGAATCGCGGAGCCTGGATGGGCTAGTGAGAGCAACCTATGCCAATCCCTATTACATCCAGAAAGCATGTACGACGCCTATTGACACCATCATGGACCCAAACAACTCGGCGCCCTCCTGCCTTGATGTTCAGTACTCAGGGCAGTCTTATCACAACTTGTTGACGTTCATGTAAGAGACTCATTCTCCCATCTTGCGCGTATCTCGGACTCCTAATAGCTCCCAGGAACGAATGGCAAACCATCCACCAGAACGGGACTTCGACGATCGATTATCTCGGCGGGAGACCTAACGGCAAGCATAACTTATTCGACAACACCACTCTGGTTTCGTCGTGGATAGAGCAGGAATTCGGACAACCTCAATCTGCATTTGCGGCACACGGCCGGATAATCAATAATGTAACGCTTGCGATGCCACATCCAGGAGTCTACGGGGCAGCGACCGACCCGCGAAACGATATCCTACAGCCTGATGACCTCGCCGGAGTGGGCGAGTACTCGATTCGCGCGAGTGTTGTTTCGCCGGTGGTCAACGTCATGTGTGTCAATATGGCTGAAGATGAATTGACCCCCCTAGTTTATACAAGTTGGCCTAACGCGCGGACCACCGGAACTGATATTCTTGGGCAGCGCATTGGGGTTGACGACTGGTTCAATGATGTACCTCCACCAACCGATGACGAGTGGTTGAATAGGACTGTGGTGGATGATATCTTCAGATGGGGGCCGAACTACCAACGGCGGCCACCCGTCTTCCAACTGGTACCACTTCCATTCCTGTCTCTTTCGTTTGAGAAACCCACTAACATGGATTTTCTAACAGTACCCGATCGACTTCAATATGATTACCAATACCACGGTCAGTCTGTCGGACTCGGTGTATATATTAGGGAAGTCGGGTTTCGTCGACGACTTCACACTCTGCGAGCTCCGATCGTGGGTTACGCCGAAGTGCTCGACCCAATTCAACGTCTCCGGGATCTCTGGAGCGAACATGTATGCACATTGCGAGGATTCCGAGGACGAAAATACGTACGAGGCCGCGTCGGGTAACAACGATACCACCAACCCGCCCTGGCCCGTGACGGACTGGCGAAACGTGGCCGAACAGTGGCGCCTGTCGATGGACCTGAACGGCGGTACTCAAAATAACAACGCGAGCAACGCGCGCATCATGACCAACCTGATCCTGCAGAAGCCGCAACTCGATCCTCTCTTACCCTCCATGTCGGAGGCCCTCGCCGTCCTCGCCTCCTCGACCCTCATCAGCAGCAGCCTGGGGTCCACGTTTCGCATGGAGTGGATTTACAAGGCCTTGGAAGACGCGTCGGACGCGAAACTCTCGGGCCAGCTGAACCCCGGCGTCTACGAGCCCTTCCACGTCTCGATGCGGACGCAGCAGTACACGTCCTCGCACACGAGCGGGTGGCACGCCATCTTCTACCCGGTGCTCGGCGTCGTGTTCCTCGTCAACGCCGCCTGCCTCGTCTACCTGGTCTTCTTCCGCGCGGGCCTGGTCACGGACTACACGGAGCCTCAAAACCTGTTCGCGGTCGCCGTCAACTCGCCGCCCAGCCTCGCCTTCGCGGGCAGCTGCGGCCACGGCCCCGACATCAACGAGATGGTCGTGCCCTGGCGCGTCGGCTACTCGGCCGCGGCGAACCACTACTTCTTCGAGCAGGCCGGCGAGAGCCGGAAGAGGCGCCCGGATACCATGCAGAGCGAGGCGAGCGGCTCCGACCTGCTGGCGCCGCACGGCCACGGCCGGTACGGGAAGAGCTACAAGAGGCTGAGCAGTGGTCGTACTTGGCTGTGAGTAGCTCTGGATTATTTCCACTTGGAACAGAAGCAAAGCAGTCTTCACAGCGGACAGGTACGACTTTTGCATTGTACAAATACTTGTTGAATGAGTTTCACTTTATCTTTGGGTGTACGGCATTACGGTAGTAAGGCTTGCGGAGGAGATACCATCGGAGAAAGGGAGCGGTTGCACAACGTTGCATTTACGAACGCGAGCTCGGATAGATCAGAGACCAGTGGCCTCGGAGAGCACGTGGGCGGGTCGTTGGCACGACATGTACAAAGATACCAGTATTCGATAGTCAAGATATATTTCCAAAAAAAAATCCAATTTTTCAAATTGCTTGGGATGTTGAGATCCCGCGACTATAAAATGTTAAGCGTGCTTCCATGTACGCCTATCAATGTGGCGGAAGCTATTGAATGATAAAGGGGTAAGTGGCTGCTAGGTACCTCCTACGCTTAACAGCGGGAGAGCACCTAAGCCGACCATAGCAGGTAGGTGCCTACGTTATGTAAGTTTCCAATACTTAGAATAGCTTGTGTTCCAGAGTCATGTCGGACTCGGGCTCCAGGCCGACGCAGGCGCGGAAGATGTTGGTCAGGGCGCCGCGCTGCTTGGCGAGCGCGTTGACGACGGGCGTTCCCGGTGGCGTCAGCGGCGCCTTCAGCATGTAGCTCAGGATGCTGAGGACGCTGTGGAAGCCCTTGTACTCGGCCTGCGAGGCCTGCTTCCACTGGATGCGCGTCATCATCTCCGCGACCAGCACCAGGTCGATGATCAGAGGGGAGGCGAGGAGCGAGTCTTCACACACGTTGAAGATGCTGCGGGAGTCGGTCAGTCATCAAATCGTTCAATAATAATTTAGGAGTTATGTATTCGAGAGGGAGATAGAATGGAAAAGAAAAAAAAAAAACCACTTACGAAATGGTCTGGTGCCCGCCGAGGAAGATCTCGGCATAGTACTCGTCGAGGGCGCGCTTGTTGTCGCCGACGGCCGGCATGTACTTGATAACGACCGTATGATCCGGGTGCTCCCCTTCCTTGTACAGGACGCTGTTGGCCTCGACCATGTCGTCGACGACGTTGGACTTGGAGATTTCCTTGGACCGGAACTGGCGCTGCGAGCTCAGGTTCTTGCCGTCGTTGTTGCCCAGGTGGTTGTAGCTCGCGATCGACGTCAGCTTGATGCCCGCGCTGATGAGGAAGTCGACCAAGGCCGACTTCATCTTGGTCTGCCCGGACTTGAAGTCGTCGCCTCCGATGAACGCGCCGTGCTGCTCCGCCAGGTCGATGGCGCCCGGAACGAACGTGTTCTGCGGGGATCCGTTGATGAACGGCGCCTTCTCTAGGATGCAGGCCACGGCGAAGACGGTCGACGGGGAAACCTCCTCGTGGCCCTGCTCGATGGCCTTCAGCAGGTTCTCGGCCGTGTCGTTGACGCCCGGGATTATGTCGGCGTAGCGCTCCGTGTTGGCGGTCCACTGCACAATGACCTTGTCCAAGTTGTTCTGCGCCTTGAAGTCGCTGTAAAGGCACTTAGCGAGGGCTCCGAACTCAGCTCGGTCACATAAACTTACCGGATGTCTTTGCGGAGCTTCTCAACATGGGCCATAGAGGCCTTGCTCCCGGAAATTACGTTGTCAGCCCGGTCCTCCTGGTTGGCCGCGATAAAGTCGGGGTAGTAGATGCTAGGGAGAGGCACCATCTGGGCCATCTCCTTCTTGACCTGCATCTTCAAGGTAGGCTCGAGCACGGCGGCGCGGTCCATGGCGTCGGACAAGTTCATGCTGCTGATGTCCCAGCCGCCGATCACGAGATCGTTGGGGTGGACCATGGGGAGCACGTCGTGGAACGGAATGTTGACCTCCTTCATGGTCTGGGGGTCGGTCCCGAGCTTCATGGTGGACCCCATGATGACGGAGCCGTAGTAGTTGGCGGCGCGCGGGCCCTCGCGCGTCTCCCAGACAAGGCCCCGGCGGTTGGCGATGATGCCGGCCGTCACGGTCGTGCCGTTGTTGCCGCCCCAGCCCACGAGCATCATGCCGACCTTGGGGACCTTGCGGTCCACCTTGAAGTCGTACACCGTCTCCTTGGGCGTGGCCACATACTTACCGGCGCCGTTCTTGGTCACGCTGGTGGTCCGGTACGTGTACTTGGACAGGATCTCGTTGTCCGTGTACACTACGTTGGGCGAGCTGACCGCGAAGAGGTCACCGCCGCCGCTGGCTGCGTTCCCGCCAGAAGAAGAAGAGTGTCCATCACCGTTCGCGGAGCTCAAGTCTGCGTGAGGCGCCATGATGTGCCGTTTGAGGTTTGATTGAGTTTATTATTAATTTTACGCAAGTGCTAAGAAGTCAAGGGGTTTTGAGGAGCGAAGTTGCTTGGGCCTTTATTGAGTAAAGACAAAGTCCGCTGCGCTTCCGGGAGAGGCAGAGCAGCGGGCTCCTGCGTACGGGTGATGGACGCTGCAATTCCCATGTCAGATACCGATTCATGATCCTCGAGGGGCCAAGAGACGGAGCAACACGTACGAGTTGAGTAGATTGGAAAACGTCTTGACGGTGCGGTGATCGCTGCTCTAGAGCGCGATCGTCCTGTCAAGAGGGGAGGTGGAAAGGGAGGTGCTTGACGTGTAGGTTTACGTGTGGTTTCAGCAGGAGGATGAAGGTGTCTTTATAAAACTTGATCTGGTATATAGGTCCTCTCGAGAGTCTCACAATGTCATGATTCGATTACAATGTTCAAGTTAAGCACACAGAAGAGAGAGATTCCGAGAGGGGTGGTCGGAGGTTTGCTGGGCTTAAATGTGGAATCAGACGGCTACGGCGGAAGACTATCGTTTAGCTAGGCCAACAAAGACAAGATCCCAAATCCACTACTGTGGGCTTCAAGCGTACATGGCGCATGCGAGCACATGCAGGTTACAGCTAAAAAGTGGCACGATGGGTAACGCGATGGACAGCACAGATGTCGAGGAAAAGGCACTTCACGATAATTTCGTGGGTAGCAGTCGTTGGTCGTCGGAGAGGAAGCGTTGGAGAACGTGGGAGAGCTTACATAGCACATATTACACGTCGTGTGCATGCTTCCAGATGGCTCAGAGACCCTTAAACGAGGCCAAGGTAGCGGGGTAGTTGGGGTGTGATTGGCCAATGCTGCAAATGTCGGTGTCAGGGTCCTGTCAAGAACTCCTATCAGAATTTTCTCTTGCACGTCTCATTAGGTTAGCAAACTTCCAGGTCTGCTCTCTTTCTTCTCATTCCACGTCACAGTGCTACCACTTATCAATCTCGCGATGAGGGCGAAACTCGGCATGCTACTATCTAGATCAAGCGAGGTCTGGGGTTTGGAGAAGGTTGCTCTATCAGATCATTAGGGAGATCTCGGGCTGCTGTTCTAGAACTTGGGTATATCGCCAGTCCCCCACGTAGGTTAGTGTTAGTGTATTACCTAGTACAGCAGCACATTAAATACAGCTAATTGTGCCTGAAAATATGAAAGTGGTTTTATGATATATAATGAAATTTGCATTATTATCTCTAAGCCATGGTTTCACAGGTCGATCCTAGTTCATACTCCCAAGTCAAGGGCACTCACATAGGAGACAAGTCATGTGAAGTAGAATGTGCGGCCAATTTCTTACGAAATGGCGAACGAAATAAAGCTGCACTGGCGGACTGGTCAATGCTAGGTTAGACAGATGTCGAAATACTCCTATTGGCCTTGCAGGTGCACAGACTTGGAGATCTACATAGTAGGTAGACAGGGGAAGACAACTCTGTATGGATGGGAAACATCTCATCGAAACGTTCGTTTAGCGCGCCTACCTGTTACGAGGAACCTCGTTGATATTAAATGCCATCGCAAAGCGAGCTCGCTTATGTACATCCATGATGCTTGCTGTGCGGCCTACGTACTAAGTGCCTTGGAGGTAGGTCAGTTACTCGTGCTATGCCCCACTTATAGTGGTAGTCGTCCCTCCCCCCAGCCTATTAGCTGGTGCTTTGTAGTAAATCAACCATTTTGGTAAATCAACCACTTTTACATGCAGCAAAATATATACCAAAATTAATTATTAATCGATTTCTAATATATCAGTTAATTATAAGTTATTTAAATTTAAAAAAATTACTCTTTTATTTAGAAATTTAATAAGATAATTCTAAAATCTTTTTTAAATTTTTATCATTTTTTTTTATTAAGATATACCAGCTTGAAAAATAGCTATATTTGCATATTTATTAGCCAATTAAATCTAAGAAAACCTAATTAAAATACCCTTAAAAATACACGAAATTTCAAATATAATTCGTTATATTAAAATAATAAATTTTCTTAATAATTTAAAAAAATTATAATTATTTTTATTATATTTTTAAAATTATATTTTTTTTTTTTCTAAAATTAAAAGTTTTTATTTTTATTAATTTTATCTTAATTTCGATATTTTATTTTCAAAGGAAAAATTAAATTTATTATATTATACTTTGAATTTTAAACTAGTTTTTATAATCGTAATATTTAATTTAATATAAATTAATTTAGAAATAATTTATTTATATGATATTTTTTTTTCGATTTAAAATCACTTAGATTTGGTCTAAAAATAAAGATTTATTATCATGTATTAGTAATTTTAATTGATTTACCAAAATGGTTGATTTATTGCAAAGCACCAGCTAATAGGCTGGGGGGAGGGACGACTACCACTATAAGTGGGGCATAGCACGAGTAGTAGAAATAAGACACGCCCGCATTCCAAGACTAGTTTAAGGGGTTCCACCTCTGAAATGCTGTCAGCTAACCTATTGTATTAAGCCTCATTTCCGGGAACAGGGGCTTCGGTTCGGATATGAGAGCAGACTATGAGTCCATGGAATTTATTTAGTGATAGATTGCTATTAGAGTTCGTTAATGAATTTTATGCTGCGAAAAACATTGTGGCATACATCGCTTTCACTAGCTGTATAACACATTCGAGGCTCTTGGCAACATGTAAAGAAATCTATTTTATTGGGCCCGGAATCGTGGGTCAGTACAACGCACCAGATCAGGGGGTGGAGAGAGTTTCATAAGATATATGCCGACCACTATCAGAGAGATCCGGGTCTCATTAGCCGCCGGAGTTCCGGAGTGTGAACTTGTTCTTACTACGATGATGTCGTCAGTGGCATTGATTCTAATAGCTTCTTCCTTCTTCTCGTCTGCTCGAGGTTACCATCAACATGAGGGTTTCCTCGCAGCAGTGCAATGCAATGCAATGCAATGCTACAAAATGATTGGCAAACTGGTGCACCAGCGCACCATGATACTGGCTTGGTACCTAAGGCAGGTAGGTTATGTCAGGGGGGATTTCGGCAGCATAGAAGGCCGCATTGGTCCGAAAGGACGGCATAAAATACCTAGGTAATCATCAAGCGTCCTGCCGAGCTGTCGAATGCCTCACATTTCCATGCGCCCGGTATGCAGAGAATCGTACATGTTCACACTAATGCCCACGAGACGTCGCCATACTTGCATTGACATTAGCCTGCTGACCCAGCAGCCTAGCTGTCTAGACGCTAGCTTGCTGACGGCTCCCTGAATGACACGCGGATTGACTGCACGAAGAACGATAGATCGTAAGGGTCTTCTCTTAGTCAAATTGCTGATCCGCATTCGCATGATTAGATCTATATCTGGGGATGCTTGATCCGTGATAGCGGCGGCTAAGCGTTCAATGAGCACGAACGAACTGGAAAGGTAATGAGGTGCACGAAATGACGTTCAATCTGACAGCGACCCTATCACGATAAACAGCGCAGAGGCCATTTTGGGCGAACCATCATGTGAGGAACAAGGTACATGGGTCGGTAACCCTGACAACAGTCCTCCATCATCTTACCCTTCGTCTGGTTCATCTGGCTTGTTCGTCTGGGGCTGGCTAACTGTGGCATAACGCCTACGGTCACGTCGGCTCTATTCAGATTAATGGTTTAAGGATGGATACGAATCTGATTAAATCGAAGGGGACACCAAGTAAGTCGACCACTAAATGAATACCGACGCCTCTAGAATACAGTTCCAAGATTCTAAATAAGGAGACTAGAGAAAGGGGCCGCGTTAGAAATTTGGTTCAAATAATACCCAGCTGCTACTGTACGTGCACACCTACCTCATAGTATGCGCTTGCATATTGTGTCAGTTCCTTGACCTACCCCTTCGAGAAAGGCTGGGGAGAAACCCCCTCATGAGATATCTAAAGTGCTCCGTATTTGGTCCATATTTCTAGCAGTAACCTGAGCTGCAGTGGATCCAGGGGCAATTGATTGACGAATCATGGCCGATATGTGTCCTGCAAGGTACCCGTTCAGGCTCATCTGGGGCAGCTAGCATTACAGCACTATGCTCGATCAGCTTAGGCAACTTGTTAGTGCTGTAAGGAGGTCGATCATACAGCCTATTATAGTATTAGCGTTGCATGGACCACTATCGGTATTAAAGCCAGGCACAAGACACAGGGCAAATCAGGCCAACAACAGCTCTCATGAACCGAATGTGGTTGTGCTACGGTGTCGATGTTTGCTACTTTCGGTTTATGGTCTGCCATTCGTCCAGATTCGGGTCACCGAAAATTGTGGCGTTCTTCATTAAAATTAATGCTTTTTCTCCGCGCATAAGGCGTTCTAATCACGCTGACGAGGTGGCAGACAAATGCAAAACATTGGATGAGGATTGGAAGAACATGACATGTGCTTAGGTAGTGGTTGACATAGGAAGGACGGCCACGCCGCAATCCTTTCCACCAGACACGAACTATATGCATGCGACATGGAGGAATCGTCATTTTAGAATATTCCGTCTCTTGGGTTGAAACATCATAATCGGAATAATAGTCATACAGTAGAGCTTGGCTAGCTGAATCCTGTTGATTCAGATTCGCATTGATGGAAGTGGCTGACTGGGCGTTTCTCGCATGGAGAATGACTGGAGACGGAAGTGACTCTGTCATCAATTCTTCAAGAGAAAGCACACGAATAGAAAACTGCCATATTAGTCAATAATTGCGAGCCTCATAGATGTTTTGACTGAACTTCCTACATCCTCCTTATTCGCACCGCCTGACGTACGATACACGATACACGATACACGGAGCTTCCTTTCTGCTTCAGCTAGCTGACCTCCATCTTGTGTATTCATTTAAATTTCCTACTGGCTAGAACAAACTGGAGCCTACCGCATGTAGTAGGAATATTTGATAGCATGCCTTTCGGGCCGTCAGCTAATGAAAAGACGAGCGACAGACAAGTGATACTAGACAGATGACATCCCTATCCATTAGGTACCCTTTAGAGTTACTACTGCCAAGCAACACAAGGAACAAGGGGGTTCGACCAGTGGCTTGAGTGGGTTGCCCGTGCATAGTGCCGCCAGGGGTAAGCGTACAGGGGTTGTATTAATAACATCCACCCATTCGAGACACAGATTGCAACGCCCAAGAGACCTCCTCACCGACCTTTAGACCACAAGATCTCTTTGAAACTTCCTGAATCTTGTTTCCTCTCGACCAATTGCCCGTTTTGTCCAACGAAAATCTTCGAGTCGAGGCCCATCCGGCGTCCACCCTGCACGACAACACTGCATAAAGGTCGATCGCAGAGTACACCATCACCGGTCGAGGCCGATTTCACATTACCGCCCGTACTAGCTGAAGTGTTACGCCTCTCCGGAGCCGTGACATGAATCGTTCGGGGCTTGTGGAGGTTGAGTTTCGGGCTGCCAAACAGATTTGATCAGACCCTTCTTCAAGAACGTACATACTGTTTCCCAGGCATTCGCCGGTCAATTATCGACCATTTAATTTAGGCGACTTCGAAGCCACCGGTGAAAGACGAATCAGGTGGAAAGCTGCTCATGCGTCAAAGCTAGCTTAACTGACTCTGAGTGAGGAAAGGGAAAAGAACAGAAATAATAAGAGAATATTTCGCTATTTATACCTATATATAATCATGGTAGAAGCTACACGGCAATCGGCGTTCATGCCGACGATAAAATGCTCGAACTGCGGGAACCAGGTCGAGATTTCAATGATGGGGGAGCATATTTGCGGCGGCGCGCCACCTGCAGAACGTTCGTGATTCTCATCAACTTTGATTGAAAAGTGATCATATCTCTAACTGTCTATAAGCAGCAGCTCCTCCTATGCCAGACCTACTAGGCGGCGCGTTCTCTTCGTTCAAGACAAACGTCTTCGATAAGTTCGCTCGCAGTGCACCACCAGCAGTTGATACAACTGCAGCGAGTATGTTGATCAACCACCAATCCAAATGCGCGTGTGCTAATGCAGAAACAGATCGCGCAATTCCGAGGCCAGATCAATTAACTCCAGTAAGTGCATCCACTGGGTCCCAAACAATATCGCCGAAGACGCCGACACATGGACGACCTGGCGCTGGCTCTAGCGGAGACGACTACTTCACGCCAGCGATAGCGAGCTCACCAAGGCGACCGGGTGGATATGGAGGGTTTGCTGCTGAGCCGGAATCGTACGAAGGCGATTCTGCTTATGGAACTAGCCCGAACAAGTCAACAAATGTTCTAACCAGGATGAACACCATCGCGCCTGGGCCGTTTGGAAGACCTGGAGCGAAGAATGCATTGTCACGGAATAATAGTAGAGACCAGACTGCAGAGTCGCAGGATGATTCGCTGCAGGTCGGATATACGCTGGAGAGGCCGGGCACGGCGGGCTCAACTTCGTCCAAGAATAGCGGGAGTCTCGCGCCACCGCCACCGAGGGCGCCTAGAAAGAACGGGTATGAAGGGTTTGGTGCACCGCGAAGAGAGAGCGACGATTTTGCGCCACAGCCACTTGGTCTGGGAAAACGATCCGAGACTTTCCCTGAGAAACTTCTTCAGACGAACGATGAGGTATCCGGCGTACCGGCACGTGCCCCATCGGCCCCTGGTATAAGACCGGATCGCTTGCGAACCGCCTCGAGTGGTACTGCAGACTGGCCAGCTCCCGCGGGCGATCGATTGCAACGCCCGTCATTTGGCGCGCAAGATGCGTTGCGGCCACCACTACCACGTAAGAACTCGGGCCGCCCTCCGACGCATGGTGCAAGCCGGCAACCCAGCAATCTCTCAGATGACTTTGGTGCGGGCAACCAGTACCATTCACCTACGGTATCACAATCCTCTAGCAACTCTGGGTACAGTCATATATCAAGACCGAGTCAAGCTAGCTCAGCCACGAGCCCAGCGCGGTCGGTGGGCTCGGATCTTGGAGGACGGCGACCATCAGGTACGTCAGGGTTCGACGCCTTGATGGACGACCTGCAGTCTTCGATGGACGCGATGCAACCCAAAGCACAACCGCTTTCGCCCGGAGATCGGTCACCAGTAAAGCCTGAGCAACCAGGACCTAACAGCCGGCGTGCTCCCCCCGAGGGTCTTCAATTGGACCCTCCTAGCTTTAGAGGACGAGACCCAAAGGTAGACTCACCGGTGCGATCACCCCTTACACCAGGATCTGCCTCGGATCGCAAAGATCCCGCTGTCCAGAGCGGCCTAAGCAAGTCACCACCGACTCGACCAACACATGACCGTCAGCCATCGCGCTCCCGCGGCAGCTGCAAGGCGTGCAAGAAGCTCATCACGGGCAAGTCGATATCTTCGGCAGACGGCCGACTGACCGGTCGCTACCACAAGGCATGTTTCGTCTGCACGACATGCCAGGAGCCATTTTCGTCTTCTACATTTTACGTCCTAAACGACCAGCCGTATTGTGAACAGCACTACCACAAACTCAACGGCAGCCTCTGTGGGAGCTGTAATAGGGGCATCGAGGGGCAATACCTCGAAGACGAGTCGTCCAAGAAGTACCACCCGGGCTGTTTCCGATGCGGCGATTGCGGCGTCGTTCTCCGCGATGGGTATTTCGATGTTGACGGAAAGACGTACTGCGAGCGGGACGCCTGGAGACGGTTGCAGTCCGCAGTGCAGTCGCAAAGGCAATACCAAGCACCACCAAACGTGCAAGTATATCCGCCGCGCCGACCCAGCGCCCAAGGTCCCCCGCCGCCGAGGGGACTTCCCTCCGGTCCCAAAGGGCCGGTAGGCCCTAGCTCACTGAACCGGCCCTTCGGCTTGCCCACCGGTAACCGATTAGCTCCCGGTCAGGCATTGGGCCGAGGCGGACTCAGCCCAATGCCGAGAATGGAGAAGAGAATGACGAGGTTGGGCATGATGTAGAAAGCTCTGCCTCTCATCTCCGGATAAGAAAAAAAAAAGAAAAAAAGAAACAAATACGTAATATCTTGAAATGACGACACGCCTCTCATCTGTCTTGACCGACTTCTCCTTACCGCCACCACACATTACCCTGGTGGCTTTGCACATATTCTACCTACCTTAGGTAGGTATATCAGCATTGGCGTTCGCGGTTATCTGCTTGGGAAAAAGCAGTTCCCCCCTCCATTTTTGGTCGCATATACCCATTCGATCTTACCTACCTCCATTCACAACCACCACTTTTTGTTTATATACCCCTTGACGATATTGTTTGCTTCGAAGTTCTGGTACATGACTCAGATATACGCATTATCATAATTTGATAATTTCGAGATTCTTCCGCCCTCGATAATTTCTGGTTCACGTGCATTAGGCATTGGCAGGCCAAATGTCCTTCTCTCCCCCTTTCGCCTCTTTCTAATCAACGAACGTGTCGAGGTTGGACGGCACGGCAGGATCTCCTCCTTTTCAGACTGGAGATTGCACAGGTGTCTCGGGCGACGGTGGGCTCGGCGTGGTTGGACCTCTCACATGAATTGCTGATAGCGGAGAAAGGAACACTCACTTGGGGGAAAGGAAAGGAAAGGAAAGGGTGCAGTGGGAAGATAGAAGGTCAAGAATCTAGCGAGGACTCGAGAGCCCTAGATCGTCGATATAACTACTTGAGTTACGCATGTTTACATTGCGTACAATGAACTACAGTAGATGCTAATATTACATACCAAATCACAAACACAAACACACTCATCTCGTCGTGTATGAACATAGTTGCTGCATCACTGTGATTTCATCACACATGTGGTCTGCCGCGCAACCTATCCTAAACTGTAGATTTTCTAATTCTCAATTTTCAAGGTGAGGACCCAGTGCATCCGTCGACTGCCGAGAGGCTGGTACCCGACGGCAAAATACCGCCCATGTAACAGCCGCAGGGTTATTATCTATTATTTTGCATAGCAAACCTTTTTCCACCCGTGGGCAGCCGTTGTCGTGTTCCCTTATGTTCATCTATATGTCTTGGACCATGTCTCTGGCAGAAACACGTCGATCGATCTAGAAGCGTACCTACCTACATAGGTAGACACAGACGCATGAGGGCGCGAGGGAGCAAGATTCCCGTCTGCATGCGACGTAGGTACGCCTACCGTTGTGCTACGTGGTGAGATTGGCACAGATAGAAATAAAAGATTTGTGGAATATGCCCCAACGTCGTGCACTACTACCTCAGAGCTCGCTTGCTGCTACAAGGTCGTTGCCGCGGTGCATACGTGCTGCGACTTTTCTCTCCTTGCACTTAGGGGTTGCCCTTTTGAGCGCATGTTGGTATCTACCTGGCATGTATGCTCTACACCCCCCCTCAATATCACATCAAGTGGCATCGCCCAACTGTTGGCGCTGCCTACCTAATTCGCGCGAAGTAGGTATGGGCAATACGCAAGGGATTTCGCTTGTGAGGGATAAGCCAACGGAAAACTGCGAGTGACCTCAGCGTTGGTTCTTCACATAATAAAAAGTCGCATCTCGTTTGCTCTTAGACGAAGATTCTATTGGCCTATTGAGAGCCAAACTCCATCGTGTTAGTAATTTCCCAGCGCCGAGCTATCGCAACAGGACACCGACGAATCCGGTCAGGTAGACCGATCTTTTCGTCGCACAAGAGCCAAGGGTAAAGGGGGGG
>MU376299.1:51860-64841 GCA_022495205.1 Hypoxylon sp. FL1150 | reverse complement strand
CCTTGCGCGCCCCCCCCGCCCCGCGCGGGGCCGCGCGCCCGCCCCGCCCGGCCCCCCCGCCCCCGGGCCGCGCCGGCGGGCGCGGCGGGGCTCTTACCCCAGAACGGGCAAGGCCACCTGTTGCGAATTTAAGCGAATGTGACGCGTGAGAGAAAAGATAAAAGAGGCGAGAGACTCCTTGATTGGATCGACCAGGGGCGACTGCACGATGACGATCTCCGCAGTGTTTTGCCTAGGGCTGCAAGCCTGTGGCGTGAGCGAGCCGCCCTACCCAGACGGCGTACCTAGGAATTCCAGTGCGCCCCAGTACAGGGCGCCCATGCTGCCATGCAAGCCACCGACGGTGCCGAAACACCGCGGAGCGCCTCTTTTTTCTATATCTAGAACCGTACCTACACCGTTTAGTCCGGAAAATCAGTGTAATCTTTGATCGGTGCCTAATCTAGGAGACGGGTTGATCATCTTTGATTACAATTTTACAAGTCTTTCCAAGATCCAACAGTCTGGGCATTGGTTGGAATATACGAATAGAGAGAGAAAAGAAATATGCCGTGATGATTTAGGTTAAGGTTCTGACGAAAGAGACTTGGCTTATGTATCTTTGAGAATCCTCTGGCAATCTGTACTTCCTTATGGATGAATTTTATCTCATTGATCATCCGAGTGGATTGTTAAGTCAGATGGCGTCACAATGATCAAATCTATCTAGTTAGATCTAGTTGTCCTAAGAGTTGATAATAGTGGTGGTGAGTATGCGTTGCCATACATTCATGGCTATATTATCTATCTAGCATGTCTGTGTAAGTAGGTATGTTAGTCCCACGTAGTATTCCAGTAAACTAGAATAGCCAATCCACGAATTAGAATTAGACGTGGAGTATCGTTCCAATACTTGAGGGTCAAGATGGGACTTGGTTACATACTTTAGGTACTCACAGGGAGTTGCCTGTTGTTAACAAGCGCTATCTCGCGTCTATTTAAGGGAGCATTAGATATTCCATTAACCTAGCCGGTAATTTATATATCAAGAAGCAAGAATTCGAAGCAGAGGGACATATTATGAATATTACGTAAACTTAGTCATAGTTTTCAGATAGATTTCTTCCGTCAATCGAGACTCAATGTAAAACTTTTGTCACTGCATGCCAAAGCAGCCACCCGCACACGCAGCGTGGCTACGTGGAAGTGTACGTAGTGTTACGACGCTAAGCCTGTTTTTGCCAGTTACAGGCGTTTGTTTCAATTATCAATTGACCATATCCGATCTATGAGATTTCCATTTTCTACTCACAATGCAAGGACCGAGTCATGTTAATAATTGACGATAGTATCGTCGAGATCAAATTCCCATCTATGATGCCCTTAAGAATCAATAGGAGGAGGGAGGTAGGGGAGGTTTTATTATGGCATAAGCATTCCCGCCGTACTGGGTACAAGGTGGCCCCAATCTGGTCAACATCCCCCACTCTCCACACGTAGCTCCCACAGTAATAAGAGGGTGGTATACTATGTACCTCCCGTATCACGCTAAAACCATCTAATCTACCCTCGGTATGGTAGTACACTGTACCTGGATCCCCTAGCGGTTGGTCCCATCGTTAATGGTGCTCTGTCGTTGAACTTTAACCTTCAACTTCTTTCCCGAACAGGGGCATTGAAAGGGGTCCCAATTTCAAGCATCCCACTTGAATTTCTTTGGTGTTGATCACCGCGGCCAAGATATCGCGAGATTGTTCCCCCAGTCTCCAGTCTTCTCAGTTCCTTTTTTTACTCACTTTTTTTTTCATCCGTACGGATTTCACACGTCGTGATATCATTTTCCTAGAACTCTGGCCTCCGACCGTCCGAGGTGCTGGCGTAATCTTCTTTATCCGACCGGGTAACCAACGCCTGCGTTAACCCATACACTCCTTTTCATTCTACCCTTCACGTTTCTTCTCTTTACAGAGAGGTTGAAATACATTGCCGACAGTCTTGTTTTCCGAACAGAAACAAGCACAGTTGCCAAGTCAATCGAGCCGCACGTCGAAGATCAAATTCCTCCGCAGGCAAATTCCTTCGCAGGGAATTTTGATCCAACCAGATAGACGATAACTCGACCGTCGCGATTGGAATTCCGACCTCGATTTTAACCTAACTGCCCAAGACTTACCCCGGCAGCATACTTGACAGCATCGCAATGTGTTGGGCCACCGAACTCTCATAAATCTCCATTGCGATACCGATCTATCGCTTTCTCGCCACGTCGATCGTGCCTTTCCAGATACCCCCTTGGACATGATGCTGGCAATACAACCTCGTCGGTTGTTGGCGCGACCGAAAGGTTTGCTGTTGTTTGCCATTTTTACTGCGACTCTCTACTGGATCCTGCTGCATGGTTCTGCTACACCTCAAACGGCGAGGTGGTTTGACGGAAGTGCTGGTCCAGCAGAAGCCACTCTACAGGAAGACCCCAATGCCAAACCGGCCCCGTTGCCAGTGACCGAACCCAGCAAGGACGAAGATAACCGACAATTAGAAGCCGAAGCACAGCAAAACGCAGAAGAAGAGAGAAAGAAGGAAGAGGAGGACCAGCGAGAGGAGAGCTTGCGTGAACAGTTTGATAAAGAATATGAAGCTCTCGCAAAGTAAGTCTCGGTCATATCGGTATTTCTGTGCAGCTCCTAACCAAAATGCAGGGAGCATGGTGCCGACAAATTATTTGGACAGACACTCAACACTCTTGAACCTGCGAAGAAACGGTCGCATGCTATCCTAGAACACTTGACACCAGCCAAAGCCAAGGCATATTTCACCGACCATCAACCCTACTTTTACAACCCGTATCCTAAGAACAACGAGAAGACCAAGCCCCAACAAGTGCCCTGCGACGGCCCAGACGGCACACAACCAGGAGACATCCAGGTTTTCCTAGGACAACCCGCAGAATTCCCCGAGCCCGGATTTGGAAGCTACGATATTCTTGGAATGGATGGCAATCTGTGCTACGAGAGAGAAACGCGGTTGGGCATGTATGGTTACCAGACGGACAATGACACCTCGCGTCCATACGACTGGGACAAGGTCCGCTGGGGCCAGCTACAAGAGAAATGCGCCCGGAAGAACAAGGCTCGCTTCGATATGCAAGGACACCCCAATCCCTTCCTTACAACCGTTTACTCGCGCCAAAATTCGAGTGATATGGAACTGAATAGTCATATCGAGAGTGGTCCAATCCATGCAGAATCTCATTTACATAATGAGTACCCGAAACCGACGGTTCGAACATTACGGAGAGATACCCGAGATCTCCCAAAGGCTGGCAAGTCCAAACAAATTCACGGCTCGGAGTCCAGGACGGCAGTTCTGCTACGGACATACACCGGCAAGTTATATAGCGAGAACGACCAGCAGGTGATTCGATCTCTAATCACTGAGCTTTCGCTCCGTACCGGGGGTCAATACCAAGTATTCCTCTTCGTCCACGTCAAGGATACTGCATACGCAATCTGGGACGACGAAGGAACCTACCAATATGTTCTTGATAAGAATGTGCCCCCGGAATTTAGGGACATTGCAGTGCTCTGGAACGACGAAGCCACGCAGACCATGTACCCTAAGATTGACCCTAAGAAGGCAACTGTACACGTCTCGCAGTGGCTGTCGGTCCAGAAGTTTGCTCAGGAATTCCCCGAGTTCGATTACATCTGGAACTGGGAGATTGACGCAAGAGTTACCGGCCATCACTACGATTTCGTCGAGAAATTGGCTACTTTTGCCAAGCGTCAGCCTCGTCGAGGTTTGTGGGAACGTAATGAGCGTTATTACATTCCTTCCATCCACGGCGATTACGACACGAAGTTCCGGAAGGAAGTCGAGCACGTATCTGGCAAAGATACGGTTTGGGGCGCTCCGAAATTACCCTTTGTCAAACCTGTTGGACCGAAGCCACCTGTTGCGGACCCTGAGGACGATAACTACAAATGGGGCGTTGGCGAAGAGGCTGATCTGATTACCGTTGCTCCGATATTCAACCCGATAAATAGCTCTTGGATTAGTAGTAATGAGCTTTGGGGGTTTAATGATTCCACACATGCAACTACAGACCTTCCGAGGAGAGCCACCATTGTCACGCATTCGAGAGTCTCCAAGCGACTTCTTGACATCATGCACGTCGAGAATTTGCGTGGAAATCACATTTCGTCCGAAATGGTTACACAAACTACCGCACTTCTCCACGGTCTCAAGGCAGTTTATGCTCCGATGCCTGTCTTCTTCGACCGCCCTTGGAAGGGTAAGGACCTCGCGAAATGGTTCAACGGCGGCCTCAAGGGTGAAAGTGGAGGAATTGGGTCTGCCATGGGCTGGGGTCGAGAAGCCAGATATCGGGGTACCACTTGGTATTATCGCGCAAACCCGCCGCAGCGAATGTACCTCAACTTTATGGGCTGGGAAGATACCAACGTCGGTGGAAAACTCTGGGAAGATGATCACGGACGCCCATGTTTGCCGCCCATGTTATTGCATCCCGTCAAAGACATCGAACCGACTGAACCTGGATACAAGAGCGAGTCCAATCTACCTTACTCTTGAACGGATCAAAAATCTGCGCGGCAACGATTTCTAGAGCTTCTTAACTCAGATACCGCGTCAGCATCCATCTAGTACCCTACCAGCTTCGAGGAGGCGGTCCCTCTAGCATGTCTTGGCTTCTTTGGACGTGAAGCTTGCCCAAAAAAAATCCGCATATTTCATCTGATCCCGCCTAGCGGCCAGACCTCCAAGGGACGATTCATCGCTTCCTAGTAAGGTTCAAAGTAGATCAGAACGGCGTTGACAATGTACGTCGTTTTAAAGACCAAGCTAATAAGAAGTTTACTTGGCAAATGTTTTGAAAGATGAGATGAAAAGGCATCATGTTTTTTGAGCCAAGTTAAAAAAACGAATTCATCTGAGAGTGGCAATCATGATTAAATGCAACTCCAGACAGGAGCAGAAATGGAACAACGGGGCGATGCATAGAATGCATCTCCAGGAACTTCGGCAGCATCATCGCATCACCCGGCGTTTTTCCTTTTTCTTTTCTTTTTTCCCCCGCATACGCTTGTGCTCTCACAGAGGCCCAGCAATGGACACTTTTTCTTTTCACAACCCCTGGTTGTGTGTGAGCCTAGAACTCGGATGGTTTACGAAAAGCTGGGGGAGGATATACCATTGCATTGTGTCGGCTTTCCGGATCATTGATTCATGCAAAAACAGAAACCTACCTCCCAAACCGCTGTCACGACCTAGATGGTTGGTGATAAACGCAGCGGAGAGGTTTCAACGTAATTATGTTAGATTATGTACATACACTCGTGAATGAATATACTTTGCTTTACAGCATCATTGGTTTTCAACGTGATGGGTTTAGATGACTACCTAGAGATCGAGATTGTTCATCACATGGTGTAGTCTTTACGGGGTAGTGTACCATATACACCAACATTTTTCTATAGCTCCCGTTGTCCTTGTCAGAATGTCAGTACCCCTGATTGTCATACCGCCTCTCATAAGAGGTATATACCACTCCTTAAATAGGCCTCGTCCATGTTACCAACTAGGGCTATGATGCTTTGTCACATTGTATGGCAACCAGAAAAATCAAGTTTATAAAGAATAAGGGCGGAATCAACTTAGCCAAGGATGGATGCCCTCGATAGCTCATCACGTGGAACAACGAGCAGTTACTTGGTAGAAATCACAATGTTTATTCAACTTTTTAGTCTTATCAATCTAATGCTACGTCTCACCGCCTTTCTATAACGGCAGCTTCTCGTGCTTGTAGCTCTTCTTCCCCTCGCCCTCGCCGTAGACCGCGGTTACGTGGCCCTGCCCCCGGATCTTGTACTTGTAGATCATCAGGCCCTCCAAGCCCACGGGGCCCCGGGAGTGGATCTTGTTGGTGCTGATGCCGACCTCGGTGCCGAACCCGTACCGCATGCCGTCGGCGAACCGCGTCGACGCGTTCCAGTACACGCCGGCCGCGTCCACGCCCGCCATGAACTGCTCCGCGAGCTCCGCCGAGCGCGTCAGGATCGCGTCCGTGTGCTTGGAGCCGTGGACGTTGATGTGCGCGACGGCCGCGCCGACGTCCGCCACCGCCTTGACCGCGAGGGTCAGGCTCAGGAACTCGGTGTCGAAGTCGGCGTCCCGGGCGTCCTCGAGCCTGGCGGAGAGGTCCGGGGACAGCTTGCTGGAGAGCGCGGCCTTGCTCTTGGCGTCGCAGCGCAGGGCTACGCCTTTCGCGAGCAGCGCCTCGGCGACGGGGGGGAGGAGGGAGGCTAGGGCGGATTCCTGCACGAGCAGCGTCTCTAGGCTGTTACAGGCGGCGGGGTAGCTGGTCTTGGAGTCGACGATCACGTCAGCGGCCATGTCGGGGTCGGCGGACTGCTCGAGGAACATGGAGCACAGGCCGTCGGCGTGGCCGAGGACGGGGATCTTGGTCGACGACTTGATGTACCGGACCAGCTCGTTGGAGCCGCGGGGGATGACGAGGTCGATGTAGCGGTCCAGGTCCAGCAGCTGCGGAATCACGTCCCGCGTGGTGACGAGCTGGATGGCGCCGTTGGGCACCTGCGTCTTGTCTAGCGCCGCGGAGATGACCCGGGAGATGGCGACGAAGGACTCCGTCGACTCCTTGCCGCCCTTGAGGATCGCGGAGTTGCCCGACTTCACTGCAAGGGAGGCGATGTTGGCGATGACCTCGGGCCGAGCCTCGAAGATGATGAGGAGAACGCCGATGGGGCATGTGACTCTCGTCAGCTCCAAGCCGTCATCCAGCTTTGTCCTCAATGTGATCTTGCCGACTTTTAGCATGATTAGTCAAATTTCCTTTTTTTTTTTTTTTTTTTTTTCTCGTGTAACTAGTAACTACCTAGGTACACTGCATGAAGCATGAAGTACCCCTTAAGGGATGGATGACTCACCAGGATCCTCGAGGTCTCGCACATCCAGTATGCCTTTCAGCATATCCTCCCATTTCCCCTTCTTCCCGAGATCCAATCGTGAAACCAAACTTTGGCTCAACTGGCCCGACTCCGCCGCGAGACGTGCGGCTTCGAGGTCGCGCGCGTTGGCGGCCAGGATCTCATCTTTGGCGGCGGTCAGGCCGGCGTGGATAGCTGTTAAAGCATCGTTTCTAGCCGACTCGGACAGAGTTGCGAGTATGTGCGAAGCTTCTTTGGCGGCTCTCGCAGCCTCGGAGGGAGCAGAGTTGGTTAATGACATTGCTGGGTGGTGAGTAAGAGGCGAGGCGAAATGATATGTTCTATTCCGTATGTGGCCCTGCCTATATCGGACCGAGAACGTCCGCATTCGCAGTTGTGTTACGGTTGTTACTACGACGGGCACATTCCGGGGCTAAGGTGGCATATGGCATATGGTATATGGCATATCCGCCAGGCGCCACAGTGGGTTCGGATTGGTTCCGGCCCCTAAACCGCCCACCTCCAGCTGTCAGAAAGAGAAGAAAATTTCAATTTCGACACCAAACACCAAATACCAAACGACATGACGTCGAGATCAAAGTTTTATGATAAGTGATAAGTATATGCCATCTTACAACATTACCTCGCCGCCTCTACACTACTCGCCGAGTCTTGACGATGGTCGGTCCATCGGCGGACTGTTGTGAGCTGTAAGAACCCGTAACCCGTGGAAATCGTTTCTCATAAATCGCAATCGCCACATTACCTGCATGAGGCATGAGGCATGAGGCATGAGGGACTGATGAAGCGTCGGTGAAGCTAAGGATTAGATAGGTATATTTAACAATGATCAGCAGCATAATCTCGATCAAGATTCTTCTATTCCGTCTCCATTGGCCACTGCCTAGGGGAACGTGTGGAAACCGGCGTATTTATCGTGCTTCCTCACCGAGATGACCGGCTAGACGACACTAATGACCACGTCCCGGCATTAAGTAATAATAGTATAGTATGCTTAATAGACCGCTCCGAGCATCGCACGGCCGGGCCTTGCAGAATGCCGACTATTTTGGACAAGTAAGATGGTAGGAACTTGTCAGGGACGGTCACGGCAGTACGTGCAGGTAGAATGTTGCGATAATACCTAGATAATAAGTCCTATTCTCACCTTCAACACATACCTATCTCCACGACCGGGGGGTCTGTCCCAGTAGCCAATACCAATGAACCCCAAAGGAATGTATACCTAACATAATTGGTCGTATCGTGAAATACCACCATGTAGGTTATCTGCTGTCCCAAGCACGTAACACTGCAATCCTATTTCGCTACCCGCGGCGGAGGAACCGCCTCGACTGCTAGCTAACTTAGGTAGGTTTTGGCGTATAAGATAGAACTGTTAACCGATTAGAATCAGGGACCCACGCTCACGATCTCGGGCTTCTCGGCATTAAATCTTAAGTGCAATGCCCGTCCTCACTATACGGCAAAGGGCAACAGGCCAGACAATTGGAGCTCCACACGAGCACCAGCAGTTCTTCTAGAAAACAAGCGTATTATCTTGTTGTCCTTAGCGGACCCCAAATGCAAGCCGCTATCTTTGTCTCTAATGTCACCATAGTTATCGTTTAACTTTTTTTTTTCCATTTTCACCCACCTCCACCTTCTCTTGACAAAGGAATGACATTGCCTCGGCATCTCTCACACGTACCCATATTGTCAGTCCTCAGTTGAGGAACGACTATAGGACCATCTTTTCAAACCTTCGGGCAGTCAACTATACGAAGCCTACTCTGGCTTCTGTCCAAACCGATATCGGTTTTTAACTCGCCTCCTCACATGTTTGCCCGTTGCTAAACTTCAAAGCTTTGGAGAGTTTAAACGTTTTGAGATATGGCAGGAACTGATCTAGAAAAAATAGAGGAAAAACCGGAGGACTCGGGAACACGTGAAGAAACACCAGGAGATGAGGCGTCTATCACCTCCTCAAACGGCGACAGGGATGATGTGTCTATAGATGCCTTCCCCGATCAGATCCTCACGCCGGACGGCATCCCGGTAGATGAAGAAGCTGCCACCGCCACACCGGCGGCGCGGGCCAGGTCACGGGCGTCATCTACTCGGTCTCGGGCCATCTCAGTAGTACCGAGGCTAAAGCGGCGAGGTCTCTTGGCACAGCTGGCATTGGTGCCCGAGGTTGAGAGGCCGTACGACTATCCGAACAAGATCAAGTGGACCATTACGGCGTTTGTTGCGCTGGCGGCATGCGCGGCGCCGATGGGCTCTGCCATCTTCTACCCTGCCCTCCCGTACATGTCCAAGGACCTCCACTCGTCGCCGACGATAGTGAATCTGACGGTGGCCCTGTACATGCTGGCCATGTCGATCTTCCCGCTCTGGTGGTCCTCGTTCTCCGAGACCCTGGGCCGTCGGAACATCTACCTCTCGTCGTTCCTGCTGAACGTCGTCTTCTCCCTGCTGAGCGGCCTGAGCGTCAACATCGGCATGCTGATCGTATTCCGGATCCTGTCCGGCGGGGCCGCCGCGTCGGTCCAGGCCGTCGGCGCCGGGACCATTGCCGATATCTGGGAGCCAAGGGAGCGAGGAAGAGCAATGGGTTATTTCTACCTCGGACCGTTAATGGGACCGCTAGTGGCTCCTATAATCGGTGGCGCTCTTGCGGAGGGCTTCGGCTGGAGGAGTACCATGTGGTTCCTCACGGCGTACGGCGCCGTAGTTTGGGTCGCCGTTCTCTTCTTCGTCCCGGAGACCCTGGCCAAGCGGAAGCCGGCAGCGGCCACCACACAGCCGTCGCCCGAAGGTCTGTCGCGCGTCTCCACCGCGCGCTCCGTCAAGCAAGCCGCCGTGTCGCTAAAGAGATGCCTGATCGACCCGCTCGAGGTCATCACGTACCTGCGGTTCCCGGCGGTCGCCATCACCGTCTTCTACGCCGCCGTCACGTTCGGCTCGCTGTACGTCCTCAACATCGTGATCCAGTCGGCCTTCTCGCAGCCGCCCTACGGCTACTCGGCCATCGTCGTCGGCCTGCTGTACCTGCCCGGGTCGCTGGGCTACTTCGCCGCCTCGGTGCTCGGCGGCCGCTGGAACGACCGCCTCATGGTGCGCGCGGCCGAGAAGGCCCAGCGGTACGACGCGCGCGGCAAGCTCGTCTACCTGCCCGAGGACCGCATGCGCGAGAACGCGTGGATCTCGGCCACGCTGTACCCGGGCGCCCTGATCTGGTCCGGCTGGACCACGTACTACGGCGTGCACTGGGCGGCGCCGGCCGTGGCCAACTTCTTCTTCGGCGTCGGCAGCATGCTGGTCTTCAGCGCCGCCACCACCATGCTGACGGAGTTCATGCCGCGCCGCAGCAGCAGCGGCGTCGCCCTGAACAACTTCGTCCGCAATATCTTCAGCTGCACCGGAGGTATTGTGTCACAGCCGCTCATCGACGCCATGGGTGTCGGCTGGCTGCTGACGATGATCGGTCTTATCGCCTGGCTCAGTGGCAACGTGGCCATCTGGCTCCTGAGGAAGAACAGTCGCAAGTGGAGGGAGCAGATGGACAAGGCTCTGAATCAGTGATGGCCTACCTGTCTGGCTAGAGCAGTTATATTTTGGATATTGAATGCAGTACATAGTTGATACCCGCATAACGACGCAACGAGATATGGCTGTTTGGATTTAGTTTAACGGATACCAGGTAGGCTCACGTTGGTAGGAGAGCATTTTTTGGTAGCATGGCCGTTGTCATCTGGTCTTTGTTTTGCGCTATATGCCGTACATATACCACGTATTTCTTATCAAGTAAAAGTTCCACGTCGCTATTTACTTGGATGTCTTCAAGGTGCTGATATTAGCAAATGCAAACCCTCTACTTATTAGTGAGTTCTATCGTAATACCAAATATCTATACTTCTTTTCTATCACCACCCCCCTCAGCGAACAGCCTCCCCAGCGCATCCAAACCCACATTCCCCCCGCTAAACACGATCCCCAGATCCCAGCCCTCGTCTCCCGCCTCCCGCTCGACCATCTCCCTGAAATCCTCGTTATACAGGGCAACGGCCAGGGGCACGGCGGCGCTGGGCTCGACCACCACCTTCAGCCGCTCGTACGCCAGCTTCATGGCGCGCACGATGTCGGCCTCGGGGACGCTGTAGAAGCCGGCCACGAGCCGGCGCTCGTAGATGATGGACCACGGGACGCGGCCCACGGGCGTGCGCAGCCCGTCGGCGACCGTCACCGACGACACGGTCTCGACGCGTACGCCCGACTCGTAGCCGCGCTTCGCGTCGTCGGCGCCCTGGAAGGAGGGCTCCGAGCCGAAGACGCGGATCCCGGTACCTTCGCAGGAGAGGGCTACGCCGGAGAGCACTGCGCGGGGGGGGGAGAGTTTAGTGAAAGGGTTGCTTCTTGGAAGGAGTATCGAGCGATTTAAGGGATGAGATATTACAAAGGAAAAGAGAAAAAAAAAAAAAAGAGGGAAAGACAGAGCGAGGAAAAGGAAAAAAACTGCCCATCCTGGGGTCGAACCAGGGATCTTCTGATGTATCTGCTCCTGTGGTGGGCCACGTTAACAGTCAGACGCCTTGACCACTGGGCCAATGGGCATTTAGTGACTTGGTCGCAATAAGAGGTAATCTTGCGTCTGCTGGATTCGCTTTTACGTCAAATCGCAAGGGTAAGAAGGAAAGAGACACGTTCTGGACAGGCATGCCGTAGAGAAATAAGTTCAGACAGACCCGAGAAGACTCAAACAGTCTTCCACGGATGAACCAAAGCCTAGAAGGTAAAACACTGCACACCCTCCGAAATTGGAAAAGCCACTTACTACCGCCGCCTCCGCAAGGCGCAACTACAGCATCGAGGCCCTTCTTCCCCTCCGGCCTCTCCCTGCCCTCCTCGGCCATCATAGCCTCGACCTGCTCCTGGAACTCGAGCCCCAGGGTGCCCTGGCCGAGGACGATATCCGGATGGTCGTAGGGCGGCACGAGGCGAGCACCAGTCTCCTCGATGACCGTGGCGGCAACTGCCTCGCGCTCGACGCTCGTGCTGCCGCTGAATATCACCTTGGCGCCGTACCCCTTCGTCGCTGCGACCTTCGGGGGCGCCGAGATCTTCGGCATCACGATGTATGCCGGGATGCCGTTGGTGCGTGCCGCGAGCGAGAGCGCTTGTGCGTGATTTCCTTATGACTTGTCAGCGCTGGTAACTCTTCTTCTTCTGCTTCGTAAGATATATATATATATATACATATACATATACATATATATACATATACATATACATATATATACATATACATATACATATATATACATATATATATACATAGTAAAAGTAGGGCTCGAATCCGATCCCGGCTTAGCTGGCCCTGCGAGACTTGTCGCAAGTGGGACACCTCAGCTAACCCCCGAGCTAGCCTCTTATAATAGCTTCGTCTTCGTCTTTTCACTACTCGGCAGCAATATCAAAGAATCCAGCCCCAAAGCGAGTCTACCTAAAGCTTCCTAATGCAACCATCACCCAACCAGCTCATGAACTTCTTCATGTAACAAGCCTCCCCCCTACCCGCTCGACATACCCTCGCCCCTCCCCCTCGAATGTGAATATCTCTGACCACCACACAACCAACACCGCCGCAAACCCCTCAAGAAAAAAAAAAAAAAAAAAAAAAAATCAACCAACCAGAGCTATGCGTAACCACGCCCCTCTCGGCGCCGCCCCCCGCCAGCCACCCGGGCTCCTTCTTGAGGCGCTCGATGGCGTGGAACGCGCCGCGGGCCTTGAACGCGCCGATCTTCTGGAAGTTCTCGCACTTGAACCAGAGCCGGAGCTTGGGCTTCGCTTTCCCCTTTCCCTTCCCTCGGTCGGCGGACGGAGCGGATGCCAGCGCCGAGAGCGAGGCGCTGGTGATCACCGGGGTGCGGTGCACGAACGGCTTGATGAGCTCGCGGGCGCCCGCTACCGAGGCTCGGGTCAGTGGCGGGGACGTGGACGGGTCCGCCATCTTTCTTTTTGGGGGGGG
>MU376299.1:21189-51850 GCA_022495205.1 Hypoxylon sp. FL1150 | reverse complement strand
CCGCCCGCCCGCCCCCCGCGCGCCGGGGCCCCGCGGGGCCCCGCCCCCCCCCCCCCCCGCCCCCCGGGGCGGGGGCGCCCCGGCGGGGGGGGAGGTAGGTAGGTAAATAAGGGAGGGGTATTAGGTTTGAAGGTTGGCAGCGAGAGCCCGGTAACTGTCGATAAGAAAGCGAGTGGAAGGTCAAATCAATGATACAGCTAGAGGTTGGGATATGATTGGCCAGATCCGAACGGCCTCCTAACTAACTAGGGTTACGCTGAAGAAAATGGCAAAGTGCGCAAGTATACCACACCTTGCGAATGATTGAATCTAGTTTCAAAACCAGATAGAGATAGAGATAGAGATAGAGATAGAGATAGTTAAAAGTCTACGATTTGTTATCAGTGACCGATAACGGAGACGGAAGCCACCCGGACAACAGTATCCGCAAGCAAGCAAACAACTATTACGACGTAGAATGGTCATGAAAGGGTTCAGAGAAATTTCATTTGGGATGACTTTTGTATCATATCCTCATAGATCTTCATGGAAACTGACTGGGGCGAATCCCGAATACAAATACAAAAGCTCTTCCTTTTGCCGCCCGGGGAATATGTGCCCTACGCCGTTTTAATATACCGTTCCGATAATTTTTGGATTTATTTATATGCTATAGGTACTTATTTTTGGTTCTCGGGGCGGAGAGATCTGTGATGACGATCAAATTAGCAACCACTGCACTGTTATCAATACTAGAGTATTTTTGGTACTTCTTACCTTACGGCCTTGCCGGCCTTCCAGATCTCCATGTTGCGGATCTCTTCCATCTCCGCCTCAAACTTCTGTCGGTAATCCTTCTGGCCGTTGTACTCGAGCGATCGCTTCGTCTCGCTGCCGTCCTTTACCGAGTCGTACAGCTGGTTGAAGACGGGCTTTAGGGCGTCCTTGAATCGCGGGGTCCAGTCGATGGCACCTCGTCGCGCCGTGGTCGAGCAGGCCTCGTACATCCAGTCCATGCCGTTGGCGCCAATCAGGGGGTATAAGCTCTGGGTGGCCTCCTCGACGGTCTCGTTGAAGGCCTCGCTGGGGCTGTGGCCGCGTTCTCGGAGAACCTCGTACTGGGCCAGGAACATACCGTGGATACCACCCATCAGGCAGCCACGCTCACCGTACAGGTCGGAGTACACCTCCTTCTCGAAGGTGGTCTTGTAGAGGTACCCACTGCCAACGGCAACACCGAGGGCCTGAGCCTTCTCCTCGGCCTTGCCGGTAACATCCTGGAAAACGGCGTAGGAGGAGTTGATACCACGGCCCTCACGGAAGAGCGATCGGACGGTACGGCCGGATCCCTTAGGCGCGACGAGGATGACATCGATGTCCTTGGGAACATCGACCTTGGTAACGTCCTTGAAGACAGGGGAGAAACCGTGGGAGAAGTATAGAGTCTGCCAACTGTTAGGTGCTTTGCTTGCGAATATTATGACTCATACTAGCGTACCTTGCCCTTGGTCAATTGGGGCTTGATGGCGGGCCACGTCTCGCTCTGGGCAGCATCACTGAGAAGGTTCATGACGATGGTACCCTTAGAAATGGCCTCGTCAACCTCAAAGAGGTTCTTGCCGGGAACCCAGCCATCCTGCTGAGCATCCTTCCACGATTGGCCGTTCTTTCGGACACCGATGATAACGTTTAGGCCGTTGTCACGGAGGTTGAGACCCTGGCCGTGGCCTTGGGAGCCGTAGCCGATAAGGGCGAGGGTATCGTTCTTGAAGTAGTCCTGAAGAAGATATTAGTTGTCTTTTCTTTTGCGGTTTGTCTTAAAATCCGGTGGTTCGAATTGGCTAAGACTCACCAAGAGCTTCTCCTTGGGCCAGTCGGCACGCTCTATAAAAGACAGTGTAAGCTGAATGTCACCTATATGCCGACCAATTGAGTCTCACCGAAGACCTCCTCGGGCGTTCCAGCGAAGTCAATGGTCTTGACACCGCGGACCTGCTGATGCACGGCACCAGCAAGGGCAGGGCGAGCCTTGGGGGTAGCTCGGACGAGGTTGGACGCGGCAACGAAGCTGCGGCTCTGGACGGCAGGGGAGGCCACACGGCGGGCCAATTGGCTGCGCAGAGCCTTGGAAAATCCTCTTGAAGCCATCGTGAAGTAGGAACTGAGTGGGGAAGGAGAAGGGAAATGGAAGTCAATGGGTAGTCCTGCTAAGAAGCGCCTGGCCCTTTTTTTGTATATCAGTCAGAATTTTTCCTAATTTTTTTCCAGGGTCCCGGGAGAGCTGCAAAAAAAAAAAAAAGTGTGGAATTGAGCTTGGGGTGCGACTTCGGCGGTGAGTCGCTGTCGGCAGGCCTATGGTGGGGCATATGGCCGGTCCGGCCAGCCTGGGGTACAGCAGGGCAGGGTAGGCGGTATTTGTACCGTAGTAGGTACTTAGGTACCTAGGTATCAACGCCTATACTAGCCCTGCGGAGCCAGAGTGTATAGATACTAATCTACCTAGGTATTACCTAAGCACGGTTAAGCAAGGAACAGAGCAAAACACGTTTTCAACAGGCGGTGACCCATTGACGACTTCAATATCAACATACTATGTAGGAAGTACGTATAACCTGTATGTCCATGGTCAATATTAGGCACACTGATTATTGGAAACTTAACGCATTGCCAAATCCCACACAGCAGAGGTGGTAGAGCATATCATGTTGCATTTATCGGGCTAGCATCTAACTATACGGGTAGTACAAATCACTCCTCTATTACGAGGTAGGTAGATATGCCGTGCACCGCTAAAATGCCACCCAAGACAGGACCAGAGTTACGTCTGGTTGCCTTATGCATCATCCTCGCCAAGTCAACAGTAGAGACGGGTATTGGTAGTCTCCAGAGAGTCCTAAAATGGATATGACCCCGCGAAAACGCCTTGCTATGTGTAATTTGCAGAGCCCATCTTTGGCTTCTTCTCCTAGCCTCGTCTTCCTCTCGTAAATCGAACGTAAAGAGCCTCGAAGTATGCCTTCTACCCGAAGGAAACAATATTCCTTCTGTAGCGGTGCTTTTGGAACTCGGGCCCATTTGTATACTTAGTAATAGCCGAGGTTCCGTCTATGTTTCATCTTATTAACCCTTGGTGAAGACTACACGGTCGTACTGAACCCCGCGTATCGAGCCACCGGTCATGGATGCTCGTACGTTGCGACGGAAGTTTTCCCGGCTTGATCGCAGGTCGTCGGCGGCTTCCTTGTTGAGGGGATCGGACGCATTAGGCTCAAGGAACAAGAACTGCAGGCCGACAATAACGGCGTTCAGGTTTAGGACCGGCTTCCAGTCTTCGCGCAGGATGTTGAGGCAGATCTTGCCCTCGACGTCGATGTTGGGGTGGTATATCTTCTGTTGGCAGCGCACCTTGGGCGGCTCGTGGGGGTAGTTGGGGCCCATGGTAAACGTGAAAGTAAACCGCCCTCCGTGGTAAATGCCCTCGTCCGGCTTGACTTCGAGCGTGAAGTTCAGGATGTCGTCGGGGTCGGCGAAGATGGTCTTCATCGTCGTACCTAGGGATAGCTCAGAAAGATCTACACAGGTTAGAAACCGAGCAAAGTGAAATGATTCTGTGATCTTCCCAAGCGCAAAGCTGGTATACCTTTTTGAACCCGTAGTTGGGCTGGTGTGACCTTCTTCTTCTTTCCGCCGTCAGCATTTTCCGCCTTTTGCTGTGCTGATTTCTGTATCGGTGTTGTTAGAATATTTGTATAGTACACTAGTAGTTAAACTTACCAGCGACCAGATCTTGGTCATGGACGCCATCGTGGCTAGCTGGGGTTGAATGCTATATAAATCTTGCGCGTTATCGGTCGGTGTAGAGACAAGCTAGCAGTCGGGGATGAAACGCGACAAGATGTTGAGTCTGGAGAACGCAAAGGGTTTAGGCGAGGTTCAAAGGCGGTTTCCTACTCAATGCACTTTGAAATACGAGATCGTCAAGTGTCGTGAGAGAAAGTTAGGCAGGTACCTAAGGCACGATTTCGAAGCAAGAAGTCCCTCCACGTTTGGAGGGGCAATCTATCACCGATAACGAGTCATAACTGTGGGGGTAATCCGTTATAACCGGGCTTATCCATATATCCATGAGCCGAGGCGACTTTATGTAATTACGACGGACTATCCAATGCAATCCCTCAAATTTCTAGGTTAATATTAGAGATATTGAGCAAACAAACGAGCGGGAAGACCAAAGCACCAAGTTTTAGAATGTACCTCGCATGATCTCATCATGGGATGGCGGAAATATTCCAAACAACTAAACAGATTATGGAGCTCTCAGGGAAATTTATTTGAAAATTCCTAACTAGAAAGAGATTAAGCTATTCACAGAGAAAGATCCCTAGAACCAACCATCCTTTACGAGATCGATCTCGCTATATACCTGCTATTTTAAACCCTCACGCTTGGTCCTGAGACCCAATCCCAGTTTGCCTCCCATCTATATATATATATATATATCGACACTTATCTTGCTTTCCTAATTTTTTTCCACCTTGAGAACCTCCATAGATAACCACACTGGCAACTTCGCCCCAAGCCACCCTCACCCCAAATCCTGTCCAGATCCCGTTCCTGGAGGATTTTTTTTTTTTAAAAAAAAAAACTCCTCCCTTAGGTAGTTGTGTCGAAGACAATAAGAAACCCCTATAGGGAAATAAAAGACAGTATCGATAGTGAAAACCAGTAAAATTGTACAGGAGTATTGTCGCGAAAAGAAAGACTGCGAGAACGCACACGACGGATTACCAAGATATAACCAAGCTGCCTAAAAACAGCAATGTTGAGACGAAGTGAAGCACAAGGAAACTTAAGTTAGGTCGTACTCGTACACCGATCTTTTCTTCGGCAACCATTTCTGCAAGGAAGGGCGGGCGGGTGGTAAAAACGTAGGAGACGCAGGAATATGAAACTCCGAAACTCCAGCAGAAATCAGTGCCAACCTCCTTGCTTTGCCCCAAAACGAGAGACACCATCCAAAGAAAGAGGGGTATCTTAGCGGTGCGCAATACCGGTAAGGACACGCTAAGGCCATAGGCATGAGTAATTCCTCACTCTCGAAACTGGTTTCTTCAAAATCCCTTAAACGGGTCAAAGTAATCCTCCTCGGTGCCGGCGCGGCTACCCGCGTAGTAGGAACCCGCGCCGCCGGTATCTCGCGTGCCCCGGGACGCGTAGCTGTCGCGATGTCTGCTGCGGCTCCGGCGCCGTCGCGCCTCCTTGCTGCGTCGCCGCGCGCGGTACCGCCACTCGTCCGCCTCGTCGGGGTTCTCGTCGAACCGCGGGAACGCGAGCGGACTGATAAAAGCCTCCATGCGCACCGTGCCGATCGCCTCGAAGAAGTTGCCGCCGGGCGGCCGCGACGACGCCTCGGACGTTCTTACCGACCCTCCCATCACCGACGACCCCGGGCCGCCCACGCTGCTGCCGCCGCCGCCGCCGCCGATGATGCCCCACGACGAGGCCGTCATCACGTTGCTCGAGGCCTGCGACTGCGAGTGCGCGTAGATGTCCGAGGACCCGGCCGTGCCCACGCTGTTGCCCGCCGTGCTGTTCGTCGACGCGTGGTACGAGGACGAGCCCCCGCCGTGGCTCGCCGGCCCCGAGAACCCGCGGAACGACAGCGGCGGCGGCACGCGGCCGCCCGTGTTGCTGCGCTTGCGGCCGTGCAGGACGACCTGGTTCGCGCGCTCGTGCACGCGCTCGTGCGAGCGCTCGTGAAATCTGGGGATGAACGGCGGCTCGGCTGCCTCGCGCGAGAGCTCGCGCTGGTGCGCGGGCATCGGCGGGAACGCCTCCTGGATGGACGATAGGGCCTCCTCGAGCTGGTTGGTGTTGCCGGCGTGGTCGTGGCGCGCCATCAGCGATGGGTTCTTGCCCTTTGTTAGCCGGATCGAGTCGCGGATGCCGCCGCGCTTGGTCTTCGTCGGCGGCGGCGGGCCGATCTCGAAGTCGGGGACCGGGGCCACGCTGAGCTTGGGCGGCGCGGTGGTTGTGGGCAGGATCTCGGGCACGTCCTGCTGCGAGTGCGCGAGGAAGGATAGGGACGTCAGCCACAGGTAATGCCGTTCGGCCGTCGTGGCGGTGAATTTCAGCGCTCGCTGGGGCGTCAGGATGAGAATCGAGCGGTTGAAGATCTGGGCGGTGCCCTTCGGCGGGGGGTTGTCGTCCTTGACGTCCAGCACGGATTGGATAACCACTACAAATTTTCTATTAGCTGTACTGTTCGGAGGTAGAGCAGGACTCCGGATTGGAACTCACACTTTCGACCGGGTTTGCCCATCAGAGCACTGCCCGATGCAGGCTGCTTGCTGCTCCACAGGATGGCACGCTCGTAAGGCGCGAGCCATACCCATCGTTTATGACGGTCGTTGCTGTTCTCCTCCGCGCGGTTGCCTCCGTCGGCCATGCCGAAGGACTTCCGTCTCCTAACATATTTGAACATCCATTCGCCAACCATAGTCTGTGCAATAGCATCCACAACGGTTGATGGCTGCTGGTTGCTATTGACCGAGCCCACGTTGGTGTTTTCGGTGTTGGCCGTAGTTGTCGAAGGCTGGGATCTGTGGCCACGAGACTGGGGTATTCTGTAGTTGCGTTGGGGGGTGGTGATATCGTTTGTCGGTAGCGGCGGTAGGCCTGGGCTTTCAGGCGCCTCTTCCGAGGGTGACATAGGCGGCGGCGAGCGACTGCCGTGTCGTTTGGCTCTCTGGTTCCGGGGCAGTGCCGCGGCGGATCGTACCTTGCGAATGCTGCTACTCCTATATGGACCCTTTGCGCCTCGACGGTGCCAGGGCTGGGTGGGACTATGTTGGCCGTCACTTGGAGCACTAATACTAAACGGCGGTTTCCTCGAACTCGCCCTGGTGGGGATGGGGAATGGCGGGTCCTTCGACTCGGGTAAGCTGGGGCTTCGAGATCGGCCTTGGTGTGAAGCGATGCCGCTCTGGATCAGTGCTGATTTCCGCATGACGCTCGCTCGGGAGCCTGTGCTGTATCCAATTCCTCTGTCACCTCCCCGGGTTGCCAATTTCAAGTTTGGTTTCTGCGTCAGGCCCTCCGGTGCATCGGCTAGGCGGTAGGAACTGTAAACTTCCGGACCTCCGATCTTGCTCATAGCGTTTATCGGTTGTCTAGTGGCCTTGACCTGATCTGGAGAAACTGAACCTACACCCACGCTCGTCCGCTTATTGGACTTGCTAGGAGCACCAGTCTTGGGTCTCGGGGCAAGTGCTGTGCGGTATTCTGAGTCGCTTTGGTCGTCGTTAAACTCGTCACCTTCATCCGAACTTTGAGCGTCGAAGCCCGCAAATAAGCTGCTGATACGATGTGGTCGTCGCACGGGCGCTTTCGCGCTCGACAACGGGCCGTCATCGTTGTTTCCAGGATATGCGTCTCTCGTCTCCAAGTCGTCGCCGATTGGTGACGCGGGAGGCGATGAAGGCAACTCAGTAGAGAAGCTTCGTCTACCTTCGAGACGGCGTGGGTTTCGCGGGGGGACGCGCCCAGGAACCGGAGCGGAGGCTTTACTCTCCTCGCCAGTCACGGCAGGGTTAGGGGAAGTAGGTCTTGACGTAATAGCAGACGGGTGGAGATGCGGTGGTAACTTATCGAGCCTCTTATCAATTCTGATTTCGTCCGTCTGGACCGCACTCGACTTGGTGGGTTTCGTCTGTATGATGGAAACTTGGCATCCAAAGTCCTTCACGTACTGAGGCAGGCGGTGTTCATGAGGAGTCGAAGGTCTACTCGTTGGCGGAATGATGCTGATGCTGGGTATCTCAAGCGGCGGAGCTCGGAGGGATTGCCGTTCGACCGGGGCGGGATCGGTCTGGGTGGACATTGACTTGGAGGTAATGGCGACGGCAGGCTTCGTCTCAACTATCACGGGTCGTGATGTCACCAGCAGTGACTTTTCCGACGTCTGAGATGATGCCGATATCATAGGTTTGGCGGTCTTGGGTGACTCCAGTGGTACTGGCTTGGTGAGATGTACCCTCTTCCGGCTCTGATTTGCTTCAATCTCACCTTCAGCTCCCCGCGGACTCTCCAAGCCCACCAATTTCTCCGTCTTCAAAGTAGGCTCCGGGGTTGACGGCTTCACTGGGACTAGCTTGGGCGATGGCGGTGGTGAGAACTGCACGCCTGTATCGGTATATTGCACCTTTTGGGAAGTCGCTGGGTTTTCATCGTCTTCCTGGATTCCACCCTCGAGTCTGTCGAGTACAGTCTGGTTCATGAAGAGCCTGCTCCGTGCAACGCTGCGCGGACGGATCTGGCCATCGCTGCTCTGATTTCGTCGATGTGTTCTTGACATCATACTGTCCCGGCTTTGGTTTCGGTTGTGTCTCGGATTCGAGAGTACACTTTGGCGACCGTCAGGATCCGTCTCGTAGTCCTCGTCGTAGTCGAAGTTCAGCTCATCAGCCAGGCTGTGGCC
The DNA here is from genome assembly GCA_022495205.1 of Hypoxylon sp. FL1150. Classification (NCBI taxonomy): domain Eukaryota; kingdom Fungi; phylum Ascomycota; class Sordariomycetes; order Xylariales; family Hypoxylaceae; genus Hypoxylon; species Hypoxylon sp. FL1150. Next base: position 43,392 of record MU376299.1, on the reverse strand, counting down.
GTTGGCTTTGCCCATGCCAGGTCCGCCGATCATGGAATACCGAATACTATTGGTCATGCTCATTGTCCGTACACTAGCACCGTCGTTTTCCTTGCCGGCGTCTTCGTCACCACTTTCAGGTCCATGAAATCCGTTGACCTGCGAGGCTTGAAGATTGGTCACCTCCTCCAGAACAACCCTAAGTCGACTCTCAGCGACATGCAACTTCCGCTCGTACTTGCGTCTTTCTTCATCCCAATCATCTTTCTCCTTTGCCCATAGATCATGGACTCTCTGAGAATCTTCTTCCTGGGTCCGGACCTTTTTCTGCGCTACTTCCAGTCGTCTCCTAGTTTCGGATATTGCTTCGACTGCTTCATCCCGTTCCCGTGCTAACTCGCCCAAGGCAGATGATGTTCCTCCTTCAAGAAGGGCCAATTGTCGCTTTAAGGACCTGGTTTCCTTAGCGGTATCGGATAAGTTGATCTGCAAAGATTCCTGCTCTTCTCGACTAGCATGCAATGAACTCTCCAGGCTTTCAATAATCTTCAGTTTCTCCTCTTGGTCTCGCCGCAAGTTGAGGATCTCCGACACCAGATTCGCATGTAGCGTCGGTGTAAACCGGCGGGGGTCCAGGATGCTGATGTTCTCGTCTTTACCGACGACATCTTTCGAGGTCCGTTTGCTGCTCTTCTCTAGCTTATCGAAGGGTAGCGGTGGTGGAGAAGATGAATTTCCCGGCGGCGTGACAGAACGGCGCGACTTCCTGGAACTGCGCGAAGGGGTCCGGTATGGCGTATTGCTGGGAGTTGGCAATGATGCAGCAGCAGCACTACTCATCTCGTCTTCGGTTTCCCATACGGCCATGTTTGCTTCCATTCACACAAATGAAGCCCGGGTTCCCGGTCCAAGATGGTGGCTTCTACGAGAAACACACTGAGCAGAGGCAAACTGGCATTGGCTCCGGATGACACTCTTTTGTTCAATCTCAGAAAAGGGTCCAAACTCCCAGCTCCACTATGCTGATCCCTGTTGGCAGTGGGGTGATGGCTGTAAGTGGGCGTGACGATATGTGCATGGGCTTTGCGTTAATACAACTAACTCCACTATTAGCACTATACCTTGTACAGATGAAATAGAGCAGGGGATGATTATGAGCTTGGACACTTTCGAACTTACCGAGCTCGGCGGACGAGAGGTCAACGAAATTACGAGAAGTTCGCCTTGTATCGTCAGCGCTCGGCTTAAAGGCATTATGCTCCCTCGATTGAATCTAGAAGCAGATATATGTGGTCTGCAAATAACCCGGGGAGTTATTGAGTGGAAGTGACATCTACTCACCTTAACTCATCAAACCAGGGGGAAGGCCTATAGTTGACAAGGAAGCTGGTGTCAAGGCAAACACGTTAAAATCTTGCATTCATGCTTGGAACTTGGCATTGAACGGCTAACAATAGACTTATGTCCAAGTCTTCCTAACCCAACATGTGGCAAAACTCGAGACAGGCGTCTGGGATTTTGGCATTCAAGTAGAGCTAGTACAGCCAGTTCCTACAGGAATACAATTAGCCACCATGCTCCAGTAGCTCGAGGTTGAGAAACAGTCTCAGAATGAGAACAAACACGCAGGCGCAGACGATTGGCCTTGATAATGCCGACTTACCAATATCCCAATATAAATAAATAAATAAATAATACTTAGGATATGCCGGTCAGGAAGAGGATGATTGCACTTCCCGTTGGGATATAACGGGCATCTCGAGCCGGTAACTGTCGGGGTCTCGGAGGCGCAGGACACTTAGTCGAGCAAGTATGGGGGTTGGGGTATTAATTCCCCAGAGGTAAAACAACCCGAGGAAAGAAGAAACAGACTAAAAGGAAAGGTACACCAGTCTGTAGAGAGCAACGTTCCGGATCTTCATTGCAACTGAGACGGCAAAGAAAAAAAAGCAAAACAAAGTCAAGACGACGGCAAGACGAACGTGGTATCGTGGAACACGTTCGACGACAGGTCAGAAGCAAAAAGGAAAAGAGCGTACGACCAACCACGCAACCAGGTTACAAGGTATGTTTTCTGTAATGATACCCACTTCTGCCGCTGGACATGGGACACAGGGCCAGACCATGATGCCGGGGTTAGAAAAATGTGATAGGTAGCTGGACCTAAAGACTCGAGTACAGAGGCAAGAATGGACAACGCGGGATATGCTCCTCTGCATAACGAGTGGAGAAATCTACCCACCCCCAAGCATCTTCTGCATTTGCTTCTATGCTCGTAATGCCCATGATTTTCATGTTAGCAAAGCCCCAATCGACAGGCATATCGAGAATACAGTGACAATTCAAGCTTGTCAGGATTGTCAGGGTGAAATTGGGACCAAACGGTTCCAAGCCCGCGGAATAAGCAGGTGCCAGAACCAAGAGACAGTACCAGGCGAGGGTTACCCCTGAATGGCTAATATGGGCACTGTTGTCCAATGGTCCGTTACAGCGACTTAGCCTCCCTTGGCAAAAGCTGCAGCAGCCTATCGTCCCAGGAGCGGTTTAGAACAGCGCCCCGCTTGCTGCAAAGGGATAGCCGTATGATAGGTGAGAGAGCTATCGTGCTAGCATTGAAATCAAATGTTGTGAAGGAGGAAGGGTTTGATTGGAAGTAACTTATAGTTACAATTATAAAGTTGTAGCGATTTGGAGAAATGGGGAAAGGGGAAAAACAACGGCTGGCTGTTATGCCATGTAATGGATCGCCACGGGATACACGAATAGATGTCCTCCCTCTGATGAAGAAAGCCTTCACCAATATCGTCTCTCTTTTACCTGTTGAGATGATGAGATAGGAAAATGGGTTGGGTTTGATTTGACGTCTGCAGTCCATTCCCTCGGGGCACTAGCAATGCTAGTTGGACGGACGAACTGCGGGAATGTGGGCACGGTTCACCAAAGTAGTTGTAATTTACAGGGAACTTTGCACCAATTTAGTGATGGGCTAGCTCTTCAAGCCCATCGCTCCAGGGGAAGTCAGGGACATCCTTTGCCGACTTGGTGACGAATGTCGAAGAGGTAACTCGTCCGAGTCCTTAGGAGGTTCGCGTGAGTGCTAATTCTCCCACTAACCGAATATAGCCCTTCTAGGTGCCGATCTCTAGCGTTTGTTCCCAGCTGCTCTCCTATTCCAGCAATGGAACGCGTCCAAGCCTGCCAACGTGGGATGGTCGCCGTTGCGGTCGCCGTTGCATTTGACATTGAATCGCAAGTAATGCCGAACGCCCCCCATAGTGGAGCGATTCAACCGTACGGATTTTCCTCGCTCGTCCCAGTTTCACCAGATAATGAGTTGGGCACTTATCTCAGGTGATTCAAGCGATCAACTTGTTCCAGCACAATCCTGCCCAAGTGATGTACGGCTGCATATGCAAGGCACAGCGGGCGGGCATGCATGGGCAGCAGGCCGCCAGGACTAATAGCCAGGGACGACGACAAGCCCCAAACCCCAGGTCTGTCATTTAGGATTTGTTAACTTATTGAGAGCGTAATACAACTCTTAAAAGACATCCTTAATCATATACGTTTCTTCAGAGCATCATGTTATTTTAAGAAATTGCTAACGGCCACGCGCTCTTCATTTCGGATCGAGTGTCTGTGGGACAAGTCACAATCGATGATGAGAGTTGGCTCAGATCAGATTATCGTATGCAGCATGAGTCTATTGCTCGGACAGTGGATTCAAGAAGCTACAGTGGCATTGGATAGATTTTGCATCTTTTGACGTCGTCCATCACCATCATGCATACCTAATGTACCATGCCACTCGAGCCACTGTACTTGATGCAATTGTTGGCACGTAAGATAGGTAGTGATATGGTGATACATCAACTGGACCCTTCGGAAGATTCCATCGTCGTCATCTAATACGAGCATATAAAACCAACATATATGGTGCATACACAACACGTATACCTGACAAATCCCAACATAAGCCAGCTTCCCCTGCGCTGTCAAGGGTCCCCTCCATCATATATCATAATTATACCCTCGCTTCCCTCGCGTGGTGAGGCCGGCCAAACCCTGAACTTCCAGGCTTTCATCGAGACCCGCCTATCAGACATGACAGGTGAATCTCGGCCAGTTCCGGCGACAGGTGCATCGGCCACAATGTGGTGTGTGGCCGCCACATCTTTGAAAAAGGTAATTGGCAACGCAGGGGCAGCATTTTCGAGGCTGTCTAAACTGTACTGTTGCCCAACGCCTCAAGATACTTGGGCCTTCTGTCCTATCGGCTTCGACATCACATGTTTCAAGGGCCTCACTTCCGCGCAGAGTGCAGTTCGATGCAGAGATGCAAGAGAACCTGGCGATGTTACCCTTCCATCGACAACCGAATGCGACCGTGACCGATGCAACGGTGCCTGCATCCCCCCAGTGTGGAGGAAAAGGCACTTTTGCGATCGACCAAACAACACCTCTCCCCTGAGCCTAAGTTAATGAGATCAGACACGTGTCGCCAATGCGGCTAGAGAGCGGCTTTGGTCTGGATATCACTGAGGAGAAACAGATTCCATCGTACTTTGGATCACTCATCTCGACTTTATATCTTACATTGCAGCCAAGCCTTTGACAAGCTTGCGAGTATAAGGCTTAGTAGCTCAAGACATTTTACGTGCGGCTGAATATAAAAAAAATAATAATAAAAATAAAAAAAATAGATACCTTACGTAATGTAGCGTAGCTGCTTTAGCTGGTAAGTGAAACTTCCCGTTGACTTTTCCACCGCCATCGGTTCGTTGACAATAAGATCTCGTCCCGGGCCGTCTCGATCAAGCTAATTCCTCTTCTCACAGCCATTCAGCCAGTTTAATCTAGTGAAGACGGGACCAATTTCCATTCGCGCATGTTAGAGGTGTCTAGTGCGTGATCGTCAGAAAGAGGTTATCCGCCATTACACAGCACTAACGCCATTAGTTTTGATGATTCACTACTCAAAAGTCAAGTCTCACTCAGCCCTTTTTCTCTGTCCTGACCGAGAAGCCCCGAGGCGCTATATCGCGTGCCCGACACTTCGGATGCCAAGGTTGAACTACAGTATGTGGAAAGATCAGGAACACCAACCCGTTCCAAGATCTACACAGTCGCGTTGGGTAGAATAGAATGAAAATTCCAATGTAGCTATGCGGCGAGGTAAGCTAGGTACCTGACCCAGACGTGCTATAATCGTGTTGCAACCCATCGGCCACCTTACCAAATACGTCGACTTCGAGCGCTGAAAGGGGAAGACGGGCCTGGCGGGGAACTCCCGCTAGGAGCTTCTGAAACGTATCTAGGATAGCCGACGACCTAACGTAGAACTTTTTTCTCTCATCACAGGCAAAAAGATTTGCCGAAGGATTTCAAGCAACTTCGGGCATGTTTCCGACAGTCTGGGGTCTCGGTCTCAGACCGGAGCTGCTGCCGGCGAATAACCCGAATCGGGCAGATCGGTGAAAACATGTAAGCAAATTTCAATAGGCTTCTGAATGCGACGGCTGGGCTGCTGGGTTGGCTGGCCTAGCCAGAGTTGTTCTTTTAGTCCTATGGTAGAAACATCACCGTACACGGTAGTGCGCAAGCCAAGGGAAACAGAATGAAGTCCTGAACCAAAAAAAGAAGAAAAAATGAGAATCGCGCTATTATTATTTCTTCCGCCTACGCGCCCCGTCCTTTTGTCATCTTCGACTCCACGCGTGCTCAGTATCCTAGATAGATGACCATCCCGCAGATCCATATCACAGTAAAGTCTGGTACAAGTCCCTGGGCGAACCCGCCTGTTAAGACAATCCACGCGGGTTCGATGGACGATTCAGTGAGCTGATTTGACGGCCTTTTGCATATTGGGATCAAGGTACCAATCCATCCCGTCACCGAAGGCGAAGGGAAAAAAAGAAAAGAGAGAAATAGAAAAAGGGCATCCGGTTAATTACCTCCTAACCTACCTACTTGTAAAACGCTAGGTTACGCAATTCTCCATAGCCCGTATGTTTATGATGCGATCGTCTTGCTTGATGCAAGGGCAATCACATCCTCGGGACTTGTGCCAATTTCACCCACTTGCATATTACCCCGATACTCGCTGTTGAACATATACGCAAGCAAAATGGATTAACCCATCATACCCGGAATTGCGTGCCATCCCAAATTCTACACGAGTATGCAGCCGAGATTCGCAACTACTTGGCCAGGCGGCTGTTGCACGTGAATGGACCGTATACTATGCAAAGCTTACTTGCCCAGATTTACATCCAATCGCGAGATGGGATCAGCCTGCGCGCACAAGCGCTCGAGTTACCCAGGATGTATGGCCCTATCGTAACTACAGAATTACAAAAACCAAGTCAAAACTTGCTAGGTTATTACGAGCCCCTTACCTTTGCAGGGCCGCCGAGTTTGCTTGGACGTCCGGTGGTAGACCCCTATTTCTTTTGGCACGGAATAAGTATTCAGAATGGCCGGTCGGCTCTATCTATCTGACACTGTAGCTTCGGAGTCCACCAATACCGGTCCCGTCTGTCGGCGATACTAGATTGTCCGTCGCACTGGGAATCAAGGGACAGCCACCTCAGGTGTCTTCGACATTGCAGTATGTACCGCGCATCGTGATCGTGCTTATTTTGCTCTTCGGGGCTCTCGAACATACGAGCCGGCCAGCCATCTTTTGACTAAGACGATGTGGAGCTTCCCAGTGTATGACTGAGCCGCAACGTTCCCTTGCGTGGAGCTGAGCAGCCATGATCTCACCGACCCCGCGAGAGGTGACCGGAAAGATTTCCGAACCAGAATTGAACGCTTCGGATCGTAGGTCTTCTGGTCTGTCCCTTTTGTTGAGATTGGCCGCCTTCGAATGCCAACCAGGTGGAGCGAGCTCGTACATCTTCCGATGTTTTTGCGCAACACCGTACTAGAAACCAGTCAATCCATAACTGTTACGCCTCGGTCCCGATTTCCCATAGGTCTAGACCGAAAACGTCCCTCAAAACGGGGGCCGTAATCTAAGTCGACCTACCTAGGCAGACTATCGAACCTCAGTCCAAGTAACGCCATGATTGCTTGCTTGCAGACAGTCAACGGATGAACCATCATCAGAATGTTCGTCTCCGGTGACCAAGGATCAGATCAGCTCCACCAGCCGCTGACGACGTAGACTCTATTGTTATAAAGGCTGGGTGGTGGGCGAATACTATCAGCTGCCTAGTGAGATGGCATGAGATATATGCTCGATGAGTTCTGGTCGAATACCGTGAGGCTTTCTGCACGCCAAGTGCTGCCATCGCGGCGACCAAGAATCATGTGCGGCGGCGGCGGGAAACCTAACGGGTATCCCTACGCGGCCCCATAAACCGGCAGACCGACAGCTGACTGCGTAGCTATGCATGCAAGCACTACCGTCTCTCGGGTCGGTGCCGCGCCATGTTCTCCAAGACATATATGTAAGTCGTTGCTCTGCGAGTTCACCCCGTAACTGCTATCGTAGTGAGATTCGGTCTTAGTCGACATGTCCTGCTTATGTAGCCGTACAGATTCCGAGATATGCTCTTGCACAATATTATGGACTTTACTAGTACTCTTAAGTATATGCATCCGTTTATCCTGCCTAGCAAGCTATAGGCGAGAGCTTGTAAGTTGACGAATGACTTGATGCATCTATCTATATTACTTGATGGTTTTGAATAGGAAGACGGGGTTAAGATCGAAAACCCCTCTGAAACCACCTATAGAAGCCGCGACCTGAATATGATCTCGTGGGACTTCAATTCACTATATGCCAATAACAATCCGCTGGAAATAAGTCTTACGTTTCTGAAATGTCTTCCTGGTGATATTCGAGTGTTAGTATATTAAGAAAGAGGTCGGGGCTTGTTAAATACCTCTATTTGAAATAGTAGATACTGATCAATTCCATATACTCCCATCAATAGTTCGTGATAGTAGCGTGAAAGAGAAACCCTCTTATCCGGTAATAGAAGACCAGATCAGTGCGAAAATCTTATTATAAAGTATGTGTCACTGTATCTCCGCAATATGTCGCCGCACTTCATCGATGCTCGAAGCCTTCGGCCCGATCTGCGTAGCCTAGGTTAAGATATAAGCCAGGCCAATCATATAGATATCATGGTTGCACACCGTTCCAGGAAGAATCACATTCCAGAACCCTAAGGCCGAGTTGGTTCAATCCAGAGAATATTATTCTAACGCTATTATCAAAATAATAAGAGCGATGGGTATCCATTCCTGGACCCAGGGGTTCGATTCCCCTGATCGGCGTTTTTTTTTTTTTTTATCATTCTTTTTTCCGTGCCCTGTGTTTTATTCCACATCACAGTCACTCACGTATACTAGGTATTTGACAATGAAGATCTGACATGTGAAGGTACAACAACGACACTTAGTTTTGTAGCAATATGCTGCACACCTTACCACGTGACAATAAACCTGTGAGGCTACTGCCCTTTTCATACCTCTGCCCATAAGGTAGGTAAATAACGTCGTCCAGTTCATATGCTAGTATAGTTATGTAGGCATCTCTGTTTAACGTTTATTTCGAGCTTTGCTTTATTTCACCATCGCGTACTCGTCCGTTTCAAACCTTCACACCAGTTGTAAACGATATACTATAAGAACAATCCATGATTTCAGGACGAACAGGTAGTAGCGAAGTCTTCCAGTATGTCTAATATACAAGACAACGTTTCCCTTTCATTCGTATTCAAAAGGGGGTTTTGGCCCCTTAATATCAGGCCAATGGGATTAGAATGCGTTTCCTTTCTTCCCGCGGACTATATCAGGGACTGGAGTTATTTTCACGCATCATACATAGCTTAACGGTTTACAACGATTCCGATTACTCTAAGGCATAGTAAGACCATAACAGCCCAAGTCCGCGTCCCCCTAATAACAACACAAACTACCTGCACCCATTGGAGTGAATCAACCCAAGAATACTGCTCGACAACATCATCTTCTTCTCCTTTCTATACAAGTGAAATAGATAAGATATTGTAGTGACCTACCCCAAGAATGTCTTTGCCCCCAATAGAATGGTCGAGATTAGGAATCGAAACTGGGAGCTATATGTACCGGTTCGATGCTGCAAGAGGATAGCTCTTGACCTGATATAGGATTGGACGAGAAGCTATACAGGGACGTGCTGCGGTTAGCTCAGGGCGAAATCTGACACTTGAATTTATTTATTTATATATTATTTCGTCAGGAAGATGATTTGCAACGGTTCTTCTAGATCTGGTATAGTTCAAGGCTATCGATGTTACGAGGTAGGTAGGATTCGATTTGACTAGGTACTCGCTGGGTAGTCAATCCATGAAATGATAAGATATAGTAGCAATATTGTAACTTACTTAAGCTACCCGATTATTAAGCATGCGAAATATAATGAAGAGGAGTTAGAGCTCAGAATATTACCAATCAGAAGTCCCCTGAATAAGTTAATACATACCTAACCTACGGAGAATGTCGGTAACTATTCACCCAGGTACTTACGCGCATGAGAATTATTCCAGCCTTACCAGGTAGGTAGGTACCTCTTAGGTATATGATAGAGTGCACCAGGAAACCGTATATAAAACAATCAAAGCCTCGAAGATGGATAGCAAGATAGGATTGAGTTCATGCAGTGTGAGCTAGGGGGCCGATGCTATCATTTTTCGGCAACATAGCTGCCCCACTACTCCCCTTCCGGAGGCCGAAGCACATCATTATTGACCTATAGGCGAGTTGTAGCCTCTCATCATCGCTACTAGACTTGGATTTATAAGCAAACCGAACCAGACTTTTTTTTTTTTTTCATAGCAATTAACTACCTACCTAGGTAGATACTCATACTTATCCAACCTGGTTCAATCATTTTACTCGAACAGGCTGAGCGACTATGGCAATCCCTATCCCCGAAGCGCTCCGAGACATCAAGGCCCTGGCCTTCGACGTCTTCGGCACGGTAGTAGACTGGCGCTCGAGCGTGCAAGAAGAACTCGCGCGGCGCGCCGGCGAGAAAATCGCATCACCTACCTTGGGCTCGCTGCCGTCGCCGGCGCGTGCGCGCCTCGAGGCGCTGACCGACGCGGACTGGGCGCGGTTCGCGGAGGAATGGAGGACCACCTACTACGTATTCACGCAGGCCTTCGTGCCGGGGAAGTCGGCGTGGAAGGACATCGACGCGCACCACTACGACGCGCTGCAGGAGCTGCTGCGCGGGTGGGGGCTCGCGGGCGTCTACGCGGACGACGAGGCGCGCGAGCTGAGCCTCGTCTGGCACAGACTTAAGCCGTGGGGGGACGCGGCGGCGGGCGTCCGGAGGCTCGGGACCCGGCTCGTCACGTCGACGCTGTCGAACGGCAACCGGTCGCTGCTGCAGGACCTGGACAGGTTCGGAGGCCTGGGCTTCCGGAGCATCATCTCCACCGCCGACTTTTGCGCGTACAAGCCGCACCCGAGCACCTACCTGGGAGCGGCTGGTGCTCTCGGGTTTCAGCCCGGGGAGGTGGCTATGGTCGCGGCGCACCTGGGCGACCTGGCCGCGGCGCGCGCGAACGGGCTCAGGACGATCTACGTGGAACGGCCTCAAGAGGAGGCGTGGGGGCCCGAGGAGCAGCGCTACAAGGAGGCGCGGGAGTGGGTTGACTTGTGGGTTGCCCAGGACGAACCCGGGTTTCTCGAAGTGGCAAAGAGACTTGGGATACCGGAGTGAGGCATACTTCCTAACTTGAGCCTGCGGAGATTGCTTGGCCTGAGCCAGAGGCTCATCGAGATTCGGGGGTTTAGACCCTTGTTCTTCACAGCAGGTCGGTACCGAATAGCTCGATATTCAGGTGGCATATGATAGCAAGGGACTTGCTTAGCTTTAGCCAAATCCATCCGATAGCTTGTTACTTGTATCTCGGAAACGGATGTGCAGAGATGCTTTGCTGCATCTGAGAATGTGGTCTGTACCTACCTTAGGTACCTAGGGTATATATTCTTTGTGTGATCAGGACATAAGTGAAGAACATCTGGAGTTGACGCCAGGGGTGACGTTATACACCGCAACCCTTCACACATTCCTAGGGTGCTAGGAGTACGGGGTAAAAACCCCGATGACCACGACTGTAGGCTTCGATGTTATGTAAGTTAGCTTCCCGGCGGGCTGGGAAGAAGCTGCATGAAAGAGCGGCACACGGATTTGTTACCTAACCCTGGTGTTCCTCGGTTGATGATATAAGCTAACATTCTTGAACGATCAAAGCTCAGAACGTGCTCGTTGGTGACAAAGCATGCATGGATTCTTGATCATCAAAGCTGCCGTGCTTTATTTACTGATGAGGTAAGGACCGGAGTCACTCGATCGACATCGATCTCGAGTTGGCAGTGTTCTTTTGGCAATTCGATTGACTTGTTGGTCCCGATTGAGAGGCACTCGGCCCCGTTCCCGCCATCGGCACATGGCTCGCCGAATAGCGCATTCAAAGTGGATGATGACGATGAGATGGGTTGAATTGCTTGATAAGCATAAGCTAAGCTTGGGAATAGAAAATCCCCGAAAATTCAGATGTACCTTATCGAAATTTCGGAGGTCGACCGAAGATGGGAAAGAGAAGAAAAAAAAGTTTGCTGCTTGCATCTCATCACGGTCCGTTTAGCCCTGATATGCCTAAGAGTAACGATCACGGGCTGCGGACGGACCAGTAATGGGCAATGCCGCGCAAGCCACCGGGGTTTCCCCTATACGGCTCTGCGATTCGCGACATCCGCAGCTCTCGCATATGCGACGCTGCAGGTTAAGCGCCGCTAAGTCTGTACTATGTGCGGCATGGCTGGCATGGCTGGCATGGGCATGTCTGGACAAAGCGGCACCCCCAACATTGGATTTGGAGGGGTCCGCCAAGGCGAAAACAGCGCTTGTGTCCGTGAAACGTAATCCGGCCTGTAATTGGGAACCTCGAGATCAGCAAGTCGTGACGGGCCAAAGGTCGAATAGACTTGCGTCGCACACGCAGCAAAACACGATAGACCTCATCCTCGGCCAACCAATCGCAGCGGCGACGGGGGGGAAGATTGTGGGCGATCGAGAGGGCATCCTAACCGAATGTGCGCGCCAGTTGCAGTTAAAAGGGAAATGCGGCCAGGCCCTATTCGTCGCCTCTTGTTCGAGTCCTGTAGGTATGGTAACATTGCCCACGAAACAGAAGGATTCATCGTTGACTTGTCCCCCTCGACTCGTACCAATGCGACTGTTACCAGAGTAAGAATTGGCAGTTTAAGTGGCTCAATGTCGTAATCGCCTAGGAGGGAAGAAAATGAAGAAAGAAAGAAAAAAAAAACCAAATTGGAGGCCTGGGTTGGCCTATTACCTACGTCGTCGTGTTTTTGGTATACGGATCTCGCTCTGATTTGTGAATCGCGTGAGGCAGATCGTTGTCTCATCTTCTCATCTCACGCCCGCTTGTTCGGATGGCCGAATGGTCGTTGGATTCGATCCACCCATTCTGGGCTCTCTCGTCATACGAGTGGTCCAACGGGTCCAACGTAAGGTAGGCAGTAGTGCCTTGACGAACTGTCACAATCCGTATTGGAAAGGAGCTGCAGACTCTGGGGAAACAGCCCACAGATTGCTCACCTGCAGGGTGAAGGAGAACAGACGTCTTCTGAGTATGTAGTAGTAGAGTAGATGCAAGGCCAGCGTACTAGGTAAGGTATCTCTACGCCCCTCGATACAGCGAAAATCGGAAGCTGTAGTTCCCCGGGTCGGGGTGCTGGTGCTGGTGCTTTGTACGTACATCGGTGTCGAACATCCGGTTGCTTGAAGAGCCGCCGAGTTTTGATGCTAAAAGCTCCGAGAGGGAACACTTGTTCCAGGATAGGCTCTCATTGCCAAAAGGGAGTATAAGTCCTGCCCTTGATACGAGACCAGCCGAGGTACAGCGGGAGGACTCTGGTGATGGGAGGGAGAGAAATATGTGCTTCACACGAAGGGAGAAAAGATAACAGAAGTGAGAGGTGAGCCTTGCTCCGACAGGATATGCCGTTCCCTTGAGCCCCCTTTCGAAACGATATCAGATAAAAACTCAGACAGGCACGTGCAAAGGGCCATGCGAATAAGTTATATTAGGCAAGTTGTATATCATTCTACGACCTCAAAATGAAATTTCGTCGTATGGTTGTAGTCGTCGTGGCTCGTCTGAAATTTAGCGCCGTTCGTACATTAAACTTAGGGATTCATTCTACAAGGACCCGTGTATTATATCCTACCTATGACCTAGGTGTAGTATGGTAGTACTTATTCCGTATACTCTTGTAGTATGGTCGACTCTAATGGGTCTGCACGTAGGATGTACATGTAGGTCTTGCGCTGCAGAGGCTGCAGATGCGTGGAACTTGACTGCTCCCTTATCCCTCTTTATCAAGTCAGTAAGCATTAATACTCTGCATAATATTACATGACGCCCGTCTAAACTGCCAATTTTTTTTTTTGCCCTTTATTTTTCCCGTCCTGTCTCGGAGAAGCATCTGATGATATCTCCACTGCCTGATTATATATTTACCTTCTGGCTCTTGTATGAATAAAATCGAGGCGACCTATCTTACCTGTGCTTGGGAAGTTGCTAGACTTCCATAATATTACCCCTTAGCCGATGTACCGACATCCGCATACCTTTACTTCGCATACCTATATGTACCTATCTAGGTAATTAAACCTTATGTCTATGTCCCTAGCTGACATTAATACTTCTTTCTTGCATCGACGTCGTTGCGCATGGGATCAGTCTGAAATCGACAAGGTTGATTTATTAACTTGATCCTTGTCCTTCACATATCTCCTGTGCACGGTCCGGCACGATACGTTACGATACGATACGGTACGATATACAATCTAACGGGCAGTCGAGCTCAGTACTAGGTACAGAAGAAAGTGCGCAAGAGCCCGTCTGCGGCGCCTGACATCTAAGTAACCGTGTCGAGATATCGTCTTAAAGTCGTCGGAAGAAAAGGAGACAAAACTTTAAGGCCGTGTTGAGACGTCGAGATTCTGTTAGACGACCTTCATCACGACCTACCTAGGTACCTAAGGCTAAGAGCTACCAGCTACCAGCTACCAGCTACCAGCTACCAGCTACCAGCTACCAGCTACCAGCTACCAGCTTACAGCTTACCCGCCGTCAACTCCACCGAAGCTATTACATATATACCGCCAAGCTTGTAAAGAAAGGATATCAATCTATACCTAGTTCCGACTTATGACTGTGGTGTTTACGGCCAGAACCAAGAATTAATTGGTCGGCTGTTTTGTGCCTCGCCAGGGAAGCATTGGCTTTGGGTCGCCTTCTCCACCTCCGCTTCGCCATTCAAAAATCATCCCGGCACGGGTACTTGTACCGCACCTCCGGCTAGCACCTGGTACCTAGGCCGCAAGCACCTTAGCATCCTTCATTTAGCACGTCTTTGCCGGCTGCTGGTCAATCCCAGGCCCAGGACATCCCTCCCACTTAGCCATTAGGGGTACCTAGTCGACTGAATCCCAGGCTCCCAACTGTATTGGTCTGGAATCTCCCTATCCTGTCCCATCTCATGCGCTACCGTCCACTACGTCCACTACCCTACGCTCAATTTTCCAGAGCTTAGGCCCGCCAAAATATCAATTCTCCACAAACAAGGTCCTAGACCTTCTCTCCTCTCTCTCCTTTGCATCTAACACTCGCACCTTGCTCCTTGCACCTTGCACCTTGCACCTTGCTTTCCCTCTCCCTCGTATCTTACTTGGCCTGAGCTAAAAAGTACGGACGCTGCTGCGATCAATTCCGACACCTTGCTCCTCGCCCCTCGGACGAATTGACTCACTGCCTCTGCCTCTGCCAGCACCAGCACCAGCACCAGAACCAGCACCAGCACCAGAACCAGCACCAGCACCATCTTGTTTCTTGCCGCTACTCCCCGACTCGGAGTCAACTCCTCTACATAGCCGAATAGCTCAGCGGCCCGACCAACTTAGCCACCTCGTCTACTATCCTCCTCTCCTTTCATACCAACCGTGCTGAATCCGATTTTCCAAATCGACTGTTCTTTATTTCCTGTCAGTCTCTGCCACTCCGAAACATAAACTTTGTCTGGTCCTTTGCGGCCACTTCCAATCTCGATATGGCGGGGAAAATGGTGCTACATAAGCTGGTGGTGCTTGGCGATGGTGGTGTCGGCAAGACAGCTTTGACAATCCAATTATGTCTACAGCACTTTGTGGAAACTGTAAGTATTGTTCCGTGGTACTCATGGGGTGCCGCGGTTGTGGTCGCCATCGCCATCATCTCCGTGCGCGTCGGCCGAACCTAGAGCAACACGCTAACAATTTCGGACAGTACGACCCCACGATTGAAGACTCGTATCGAAAACAAGTCGTCATTGATGGCCAAGCATGTATGTTGGAAGTACTAGACACAGCCGGCCAAGAAGAATATACGGCCTTGCGAGACCAATGGATTCGAGACGGCGAAGGGTTCGTGCTGGTATATAGTATCTCGTCCCGGTCTTCCTTCTCGCGCATCAAAAGATTCCACCACCAGATCCAGCGGGTAAAAGAGTCGTGCTCGGCATCGCCTACCTACCCTGGCTCGCCGATAGCCACGGCAACGCCTCCCAGCGCCGTACCCATCATGCTAGTGGGTAACAAGAGCGATCGTGTGACGGAAAGAGAAGTGTCTACTCAGGAGGGTCACGCCCTAGCACGAGAGTTGGGGTGCGAGTTTGTCGAGGCGTCGGCTAAGAATTGCATAAACGTCGAGAAGGCATTCTATGACGTCGTCCGGATTTTGCGAAGACAACGACTACAAGCAGCTCGGCCGATGCCGCCACCTGGCCGCGGACCGCGACCACCAAACGGAGAAGCCCACAGGGAGCCCAACGATAGGTATAGGAGGAACCGACGTGGCGGCGGCGGTGGTAACTCGCGGTGCGTCATATTATAGGTGACTACCTATCCTAATTCATCACGCACGCGCCTACGCGTTCGCGACCGACACTCTGACCGACGATGGGACCCGCCCATCGAGCACTGTGTCATGCCTCTCTGAGGCGTCTATGTAGACGTTCCTAGCCAACCACCACCTCGAGCGTAGTGGCACTGCTAAGCACTCATACATGCGACAATATCTTTTTTATCGTGCTACCATGTCCATACATACCCGCCGAAGGATCATTTTATGCCTCATCCTTACACTTCACTCTATATCTACCAATAGCTTTCGAACTGGCGAACGGCGTACGAACTAAAAGCGGCATTATCGGGCGCAAGTACCTTGGTTTTATCGAGCAGGGACGAAGACGTGTTTTGTGGGCAAGACGGGCGGACGGCTTATGGTGGTGTTTTGGAGTCATCGGGCGAGCCACGCTCTCGAGTTAAGACGAATTTTATCGGCCCAGTCGTGCGCGCTATATGGAATCATCCATATTGTCGGATATACTTTGGATATATGTTGACCTGGTTGATTTCTCGTTTAGAAATCCTGCAAAAAAGAAAAGGCCGCAATATGATGGCTCAGGTATACCGGGTCATATTGGTGTTTATCTTGAGCTGAAAACTATCACTATTACTCGAATCTAGAGGGCATATATGCATGCTCAATGAATTGATCTACCTTGACTATCTACCTTGGTACTTGAATACTTACTACCTTTTCTCTTCTCATTATGACCTTACCTCTCCACATGACTTGGGATGGTTATTTATCATCTGTCGCATAAACTCTTTGCCGAGCTGTCGATCCCCTGACACTATCCAGAAGCGATACCTCCTTACAAATCCCCCTTATCCCTCAAGGTAGAACCTTACCGACAGCCTCGAGATTGACCAAGTCTTCACACGGTTTATAAAAAGATCGGTAACCGCCCTGTAATTCCAAATTCGCACGATGCCCAATCCTTCGAAACGCATAGAAAATTACCAAAGTGCGCTAGGGCGTTGCGCGGGAACCGGACCGGGGGTCGAGGCCAAGGTCAGGCCCATTAATTCAACCCACAGAGGGCCTGTGTGCCTTGAAGACGCATCACGACATGTCTTTACGGGGTTGTCAATGAGTATCCGGTACAGGGCTGTACATATAACGATATCCGATATCTGATATCACCTTGATAATTGATAATAAAAGGGATACGACGAGTGTAACGAAGGCGGGCAAATATATCACCCTACGGAGTGTAATATTATTTTTTATTTATTTTAAGTCTAAGCACACCTCGGGTGAAGACTGCCGACTCTTGACCGACCGGTGAAAGGGTGGGTATGATGGCATATGCATCTTGGCGGGGGGATGGAGATAATGGATCGAGCTGCTAAGAGAGAATAGTTCGCATGTTCGCATGATAATTGCATAGCAAAAAAGTGAAGCCAACCTCCACGTCGCCAATCAAAACGTCTCAAAACAGGCCAGGCTTTGTAAGAGGTCGCAAGCGTTGTGGGGAAACATAACCCAAAATTTTTTTTTCTCTTTTCATCAGGGGTCAAGGGGGGATGGACTCTGCTTTCTAGGATAAGTGTTGGACCACACACCATGATCAAGGAACCTCTGGTACGGTAATATCGTGACCCGGTCCAGTTCGGCATCTGAGCCAGATCGTCGTTACGCGGGCCGCGAAACAAACAACAACAAGAAAAAAACAAGAACGGACTAGTGGAACAAAATATGCAAGGTTATCTCGCCTGGACTGAGCTTCCTTCGCTCCATCGCTCGAATTTTTGTGATGTCTATCTACTTCGCCTCGTGTCGACCTGACCTCGTTTACCTTGGGTACCTACATAAGGTACTAGTAGTTATGCCGGATGCTGCACTCCTAGCACATGCGGCTTGAATGCGCGTCTAAAGTGTTTTTCTAAGGCCTGGGGAATGCACCCTAATATCCACCATCAAATACATTAGCCGCGCAAGCTTTTACCCACGTTATGGAACTTACAACATATGCTTCGACTTGTATAAAAATATAAAAAGCATACGATCGTACGTAACGATCTCATATTATGGTATTAGTGTTATTAGGTAAATGTGCGACGACGAATATTAGAAAGGAAAAAAAAATTCTCTTCTCCCTTATGGCTTCGGTACTAAATATCGGTATTGCCTTTGTATATGTACATTTGTAAGGACATATTTACCTATGTAAGTAGTCTTTACATAGTACAAATATTCGTATATGTGCGTATATCCCATGTTTTGCCAGCGTAAACCATTATACATTATACCAATGTAAATGGGTCAGTATCATTGATAATGAACTCTAGCAATGGCGTAGCTATTGACCTACCTATTAACCTATCCTCATACGTACCTAAGTACTATGTAAGTAGGGAGGTAAGGGGGTCTGGGTGTTTGTTCGTTCTACCATACTCTGGAGGTTAATGTGCACTTAGGTATGTAGGGGCTGCCCTGTCGGTAACTTCATGTCGGGATCGGGGTCCGGCGGGTGGTGGTCGCATAAGAGGCCGCTTGGGGTTCGTGTCCCATGGCTGCTTTGTTCTTATATCGAGCTTCTATATAATCACCTTGTACTCCCTAACTCACTTAGGTATCCATTCATTTTCACTTAAAGAAATACTGACGAATATTTTTGATGTATTACATAAAAACGTCAAACTTAGTACCCCTAAACTTGCCGACTACTTACGTAACATCGTAAGTTAACTTACCCAACTAGGCATGAAATTTGCCGAGCGAGATGGAAGAGCTGTTAACTCCCCTGCTAAGTTCTCAAGCCTACATCCCAAGACATTAACTTACATATTAACTGGCGACCCTCCTTGTTTATCAGTATACCACTCATCATCCCAAATAAACGATAATCGACTTCCGTTCCTTTGGGACCTAAAACAAACTAATCCGTAAGGATGCACAACGCAATCAGAAAGATTTTCCATATGGGCCACTTTCAAATATAAAAAGGCTAGGCAGGGTATGGGTAAGGGTAAGAAAAGAAGGAGTAATATCTTTCTCCCCCTTTCTATTACAACTTTGAGAAGTTTGCCTGGCGCCGGGATTCGGAAACACCAGCCCGACGTTCCACCTAGTACCTAAGTCCCTGTGTGCTTTGATAGCAAGACACCATCTGGAGTCGAAATATTATAAAATGTTCCTCGCCTTGCTAGCTAAACCGACCGAAGCCGACCTATCACATTTCTCCTCCCCCGACGAACCTCGCTCCAACATACATATGGAATACAGCCTTTTAGCCTTGTCAATCTTAGTCAGTCTCGGGAACCCTATCGAGTGAGGATCGTCGGACGATATTGAAAAAGCTTGCTGGCTCGATAACGTCTGTTCCACTCTTTTTTGCGAACCAAGCACGGGCAGCACAGGGCAGCACGAGGCGGGTTCGTCTAAAATCTGTCGTAAGACTGGCGGGCTGCGACGCTCGGCTCTTCCCGCTACTATCCGGCTGTTGCCTCTTGCAGTTCCTAATGATCTCGAGTAGCAGAAGTGGGAACGAGCTGCCGTGGACTCGGCCACAGCGTTGTTAGGTACCTAGTCCGACCTCGCGGGCCGACACGGGCTCGTCGCGACTACAGGCGTGGCTTACCTGGTTTATCTCCCTTCGCGGTTTATCTGGTATGCGTTCCTCTGCACTGCACCATACTACGTATGACAGCAGAAAAGAACTCCTAAACCTTTCATTGGCCGATTTCACGTTGCATTGGCATCACTCAAGAAGAGAAATGCATTCCCACCATCGCAAGGAGCCAACCGTTTTCGGCCTGGTAGCCTTGTAAGTTGTGGGGGTTTCCGAGCCAAAACGGAAGGTCGAGCGTTTCTATCGCAATGAAACGAGGCGATGAGAACAAAACAAAACTGCCTGTGCCAGGGGTCTCCTTTTCCTCATCAACCATGCATCTTACTCTTCAGGACTAGACTAGTCTCGTCAATTCCAAAGCACCTGAACACCAAGCCGCGGATCCTGTCGCTCATCCTGAGGAGAACGTCGGCTCTGGGGGTTGGTTTGCATTTGTCCTTGCTCTCTCAACCTAATAGGTTAAACCATGTGTCGCGGGTTGACGTCTTAACAGAAATCTCAACGACGGCAGGTAATTTGCAATCTTCATGGTCGCTGACAACTGTCAACCCAAAGCCAGCTGTGTCTCGAATCCCGTTCTGGTTTTTACCGACGGTACCTACAGATGCTGATACGATCTCACATCTCAGGGCGAAGAGCCTCACCCCTGTTCCAAAGTGACTTCATATTCCCATCACAGGGCAAAAAGGCGACATGAATCTTCGAATCTTTCTGATGTTTTGCAAACTTGGTGCTGACGAACATTGTTTAACTTTTCATATCTTGAATTGATAACGAGCTCTTTTCTACTTTGTCAATATTGATTATAGGAACCTGACTATTGGCTATTGCTGCGCTTACAGCATTAGCTGTACGAGCACAAACGAGCCTCGTCGCTATGATAGGATACAATTCCCGGCAATCGGTCCCCCACCCCACGGCTCACTTCTTACCCGATACCACGGTCACGGTTTATGAGATATGACTTTCTCAACAACCCTTAATCTTACGCAGGGGTGGGACACAACCATTTACATAATACTCCTTTTTCAGAGTAATGGAAAGAAACATCCTTCTCAGTCGATCGCTATGGTTTTCCAACTCTGTGCCCTAAGCGACCTAGCATTACGATCCTTCAGAAGCATCGAAACGGCCGTCTGGCTTCCCCCCACGTGCCACGCTGGCCACAGCATGGCACATGTCTTATGCTGCACGCAAGAACGACTAGCATCATCGAGAATCGGGATAGCTCGAAGATGTGCGCGATGGCATGGGGATATGCGCTCGACACGCTCGACAAAACAGCCAGCAGTCATAATGTACGACTGGCGCTGTTGTGTGTGGGAGGCAGGTAAGCGAAAGCGTTACGACACTAGCACGTGGTGCAGGCTTCGGGGCGCAAGGTTGTCTCTTCAGCTCCTCTCCCTATTTCGTTTCAGGAAAGGAATGGAAAAATTCAAGAGGCACCATCTTGCTTTCGGTCACCCTGCAGACGCGCAATAATGGCCTGATTTTGACATATGCCACGAAAGCTCCCCCTTAAGCAAGATCGGACTTCCAAGATTGGGGGTTTTTTTTTTCGTTCTTTTCCTTGTCGCCCATCCCTCAAAGATGGGCGACCGCTCTGGCCTTTTCTCCTTCCTTTCTCGGCCGGCCCGTCCCGTCCTCACCTCTCGCAACACGACCGGTGAGCCCAAGTACATAGCGGCGTTCGTTACCACCAGGGGTCACGATCCTTTCCGACCGCCATCTTCTACTGGTTCGTCTCGACGGTTTTACGCCGGCTCTTTGCGGACACGCACACAAAAATTTTTTGTGTCCTTCCGCCTTTTTATCCCAACGGCGAAAAATAAACTAGTATATTAGCCGGTCCGCGAATGGGAAGCCTTGGACTTTACGCGGCCGGAAATGCAAGGTGTGAGGAACAGTCGTTCGCTCGCTTCCAGAACCCTTAACCTCGGATTTTATTATTTTTTATTATTTTTTTGGTCTGGCTGCGCGCTCGGACGTTGCGTACGTTACGCACGTACGAACGCAACACACGCGGTTATAAGACGGCCGATATTGCAACACAGTGACAGGGCTTGCTTGTGGTCTTGCTATACGGGACCGACCGTCGTCTTGCACGGAGTTGGGTCGAGTCCGACTCAGTCGACAAGACCGAGACTGGACAAGGAGAAGATGAAAGGCAGCATCGCCCGTTCGGTAGGGTATACACAGTCTACTGCTTCTAGTACTTCTACCCACGCGGGATTGTGCATTGTTTAAAGGGAGGGATGGACTGCTTTGGCTGCGGTTTTGCTCTCTCGCGGGAGTCGCCTTTGCCGTAGACGGTAGGAAAGCAAAGACTCGGTCGAGTCAAGAACTAATCACGTACTCAGGAACTCCGATTCGTTCCATTATCACCATATCAGCAACGTGATATGCGTTATCCTACTCTGTCAGCTTTCTGTTTGTCTGACAGGAGAAAGCTCATCTCTTGCTGTTTTAGCGTTAGTACGCTCGCTAGGTATGTAAAATGTGCAGGTTCTTAACGATCCAGGGGGACCTGTGAAGGAGTAGCAGTAGCGTGGATTACTTCATAAAGGAAGGATACGAAGACAGGCTCTCGTATAGCAGCTGCCGCTGCTAGCCCTTGCGGCTACGGCATGGCGGGGCCGCCGCGGGCGGCGGGGGGGCCCCGGC
>MU376299.1:0-21179 GCA_022495205.1 Hypoxylon sp. FL1150 | reverse complement strand
CCCTCGACCCCCACCCCCACCCAACACACTTTTTTTTTTCCTTGCTTATAATCTGATCTTCTCGGAACATTCATGTTGCAAGAGTGGGTGGGAGGTGGTAGGCGGTCGCGTACGTCACCTTGCAGCAGCCAAAAGTGGTGGACGACTCTTCCCAACCGCCCATCCTTCTTGTTTCTTCCCCCACGGACCAGCCATCGAAGTCTGGCTGCTACATTCTGTTACGTGGGTACGCAGGCGCAGTGCGGTATGTCCAGAGGGCTACCCTTACTACTGTACTCGCAGGCAGCTAGCTTACAAGCTGCTACTCCCTACCGCTTCGCCGCACGGCTCGCCGGCACTGCTCTGCCCCCAAACCTTGGGGAAACTGCGGAGTACGTCGGTTTAACAGGTTTAGGGGTTTTACCCTTCTTGCTCGGTAGGTAGTTATTATACCTTGCTCGTTTGAGGCTACCCTCCCGGGGCTCTTTATCATCCGTGATGTCTGTTGAAACATCAGTAACGTTGTTTCAGGTGTAGATGGTGATATGCGAGTATCTAGCTGGCTTGCTGGGAGGCTCTGCGGGGGAATTCCTTCCGCCAACTGGACTACGTAGTTGTTGGTATGTCTGATTCAAGTTGTTTCATCTAATGATGTAGTTATAGTTTCCATTGCGTACACCTCGGTTCAGATATGAAGCGGTTCTGAAACAAATAGCCCAAGTCTATCGAAAGGTACCTAATATATTTGGGTAGATACCATGCTGAGGATGGACCAAGGCGTCACGTTCAATCACCAACTTATGCCTAAAGACTAAAGCACTCCTCAACATGTCAGCAATAACTTAATTAGATAACCTAGAGAGTTATATAGAGTTATGTAGGTTAAAGCATTCCTTTGCTTTAATGGCCTCATGAGGCTGACCTATACTTAATTGGTACACTACTTTCATCGAGTAGAGCTCTGCTTCTGCATCTGTTGAAGCGGACACCGTTCCTCCCTCTCCGTGTCGTTGAAAGTATGTATATATCTACCTTCGGGCTTAAGTATGAGACGAGAACATAAGCCCGCCTCATGCTACTAACCTAGGTGTGAGAAATTCACATGTCCTATCTTTGCATACGCCTTGCCGACATGCAGTGTCACTACCCCCTAGATATGATCCATTCCGCAATTCTAAGCCATGATAATAGAGTCCACCTACGTTCCCATGATGCCGCTCAACCAATTACAGGTAACATCTACCATTTGTATATCTGGTTATTCACCCAGTCACATCATCGCCCCGCAGTGTCTGGTGTCTCGCGGCTCGGCTCAAGCCTTCGTTTCTCGGGCGCCCTATCGCCACGGCTCTGCCGTGGACCTAGGGAGGCTGGGGTGGAGGTGACCGGCGCCAGACCAGCGGCAGGCCGCATGAAGTGGCGGCCGAAGAACGGAGACTACGGCTACGGCTACGGCGACGGGTTGTATGTGGGGTACCGATATATTCGAGCCTGCACGCTTATTCCCATGGTGTACTTGTAGATGAACGCTTTTGTCTAACATGTCTACGTAGGAAGGATACATAAGTAGATAGGTAAGAATCTACGGGTCACCCTACCTAATCAAGTACTTATGTACCTTCCTACCCAGGTACCTACCTACGCAGCATTCTACCCGGGTAGGTACCTATCTAAAGTAGGAAGACAGTTATATACCCAGGTAGGAAAACAAGTTGGAACTTGGGTAGTGGGAAGCAGGCGAGGAGGTAGCTTAGGTAGTTAACTACCCAAGTATAGTCGCGAACGAACCCGGACGGGTGGCGGCATGTTGCCAAGGTCGAGCCTCGGGGCGGACGGGTTACGCAGCACACTCACGTAGGGCGTAAAACGAACCCGCCAAGAAAGATGTCGTCGTGACCATTTTCCTGTGCACCACTGCCTCCCGGGGACTGCCGAGCCTGGGAGCAAATACGAACATGGTACAATAGACATTGCGTGATACCTCTGTAAAGTCAAGACCCGCGGCCTCTCGTGTGTAATGATGTGCATAGCGCGGCTTCGTGTCGTGTGCTACACGCAGAAGAGCATGGAGGCAGACAAAGGCAACTGTTGGTACGAAGGAAGATGAGAGAGAGAGGCTACCTCGTGATGCAGTGGAACGGCTTATGCAGGTAGGTATGTAGGCATTGGCCCTCTCTTCATTCCACTGGCAGCTCCTTAAATAGGTACCTAATACATCAGATTATGAATAGCCTGTGTAACACAGAGAAGCGAGCGGAGCGAGGCTCGAAGGTCCCTCGCTTGGCTTTCTAAGGATACACCATATAAGGGATAGGTGCCTAATCTATGGTATCTGGTTGCTCCAAACGTAATTCCACGGGTACTACTACTACTACCACTAATACTACTGCATGTCAACCGTAGGATTCGTGATCTTAAGGCTACTTACCTACCTACTTACCTATCAAGCTACCATCGTATATCTCCGCCCACTCGTCTAGCCGTTTTATTCCGTACACGCTGCGTACCTAAACTAGAACACATCGGTATAATTCTGGAAATATCTACTATTACTACGTTACTACGACTCGCGTAGATCATGCTCACCTCTCTCATATACCTCGCCGAGTTGTCCGTCCTTTCAGCCGGAGGGATGGTGTGGACGAGCGACGTAGCAGCCTGTGGTGCGAGTCCAAGTAGTCCCCCGTGTCCTAGGCTATGCTGTGCTGTGCATGTCACGCTGTGCTTGTCCCCTTCGGCTTGTTGGACTCGAGGCTCGGCATCACGTTGAGCATGTGCTGCTGACAAGTCGGTAATAGTGCGGACATGTGAACGGGTATATACTTAGCTTAAGGCGACCTAAGGAGTTTCCAGGTTTGGCTATCGAGCCGTTCGTGTGTTACACGAGTTATGTATGTCTAGGTGGGCTAGGTAAATATTGCGAAGCTTATACCTCTGTATACAATACTTTAGGTACATACATGACGGGTTGAACAGCAATGCTTGGTGTAAGCTGACATTGTAGTACATTTGGAGTACCCGAGGTATCTATCCCATCTATCTCACCTATAGGACACCGGTCGAAGTGCTTGCCACTGATAGAACAATCTCCATCACATTCAGAGTGACATTGCTGCAGATAGTTCGAGTGGAACTGACGAGGCTACCAATGCTATCAATCTTTTTGGTTACGTCACTCTTATCATAACTCACGGCGTTACAGATACCAAGTTAACTGATTGTTAATTGACGATGCGCGAGAGCGTCGGAACACATCGTATTTTCATCTCTACCTCATCTAGGGGGTTCAAAAAGGGGCCGAAAACTTGCAAGTTACATAGCAAACAGGCAAGTGCTAGCAGTAGCGATAACAAAAACGCTTTAGCAACCCCGTCTATCAGATAGATAGACAAGTTCCAAATGGACTTTGCTCTCCCCATTCAATCGTATCTCTCTCCAAGCCAAGACGCCGTCCCGCATAAAAAGATCCAGCCCGACCTGTCGTCCCGTTTTGTGAAAGGGTGAAACCTCAGACGCACATACGGGTGGTATGAAAATAGAATCGAGAAAGCAAATATTTGCTAGAGATCGCACCAACGAAAACAAGACGATAAAATATAGAAAAAAAGTAAAAGTCCAGGCTAAGGAAGTAAATACCAGAAGATAGGTAGGCAGGTAAGTAGTTGAGTAAATATTTCCCCATTTGCACGCAAGACACATTTCCCATATCCCGTCATGATTCTAACGCGACGTCGCGTCTAGGGCCATGGCAGCCCCGATTTTCAGTTAGTCTTGTAAGGCATTTTCATCGCCGAACGGACTGCTGGCCCGCTCCGCAGGCGTCTTTCGCTCTGCGGCTAGCCTCGCCGAGTCCGCTATTACGGCACTCAGGGAGCTTCTGCTCTGGTGGCCGCGCTTTTGCGGGGGGTCGGCGAAGGGACTCTCCTCATCGACTACCGTCACTGCGTTCGACTCCCTGTCCTTGTGCGATTTAGAATTGAGCAGCTGTACTAGAGGTTCGGGACTATCGGAGTCTTCGACGGCAGTTATGGACGAGCCCGAGGGCGATTTTGATTTCACGTCGACCGTCTTCGGGCCGCTCCCAACGCGCACCATCTGGGGCCGCACAGCAGTCGCGGTCGAGGCGCTCGCATTCTTAAAGAACGTGGCGCCAATGCTGAAGGCCGGGGACGGCGGCGGCTGGTCATACTTGTCGTAGTCGATAGTAGGGACGGGCGGTGTCAAGCTTCCGCTGGTACTGCTTGGAGCGCGCGACTTGACGCTGATAATAGATGGCTTGAGGAAATTGCCCTTCTGGGCGGGTAGAGGGGAAACGATAGCGTTCTTCCCGTAGATCGTAGAAGCAACACTGGAACGCGGCGCGTAAGAGCTTCGTGCCATTGAGGTGCGGTCACTATATGCGGAGATGCCCGAGTACGTAGAGTCGCGAAGGTCTCCAGGAACGAAGAAACGCTGCTCGTCGAAGGGCGAGTTGGTACCATTGTCTGAGTGTGCGATAGGAATTGGAGGAACAGGGGGAACAAGAAGTGTGGGTGACGTAGGTGTGGCTCTGTTGGTAACACCAGGAATGTATGCGATCTGGATAATGTTGGAAGCGCGGGTGAGGACGGTCGACGCAATTGAGTGTACGGTGTGCGTCGACGCTCGTTTCGATCGTTGAGAAGCGAAATCGTTTCCCATCGCCTCTTTGTTCTGTTCAGGAGGTGCCTGCCAGCTCTCCGGTTCGTATTGTCCTCTCTTGTTCTTGATACAGAATCTCCAGACCAGATACGTAATGATAGCGATAGCTGCTAGACCTCCAACAACACCCCCTACTATGGCGCCTACGTTTGGTTTACTGCTAACCGTGGGGGTCGTGGTAGTGGTGGACGGATCCGTCGTACAGTAGGCACTTGGACAAGATTGGCATTGCCGAACTGTGAATAGGCATATTTCACCGTCAGCGCAATCTGGACATGTCGGCGCGACATCGTCACACTGGAAGCAGCCGTTTTGCCTCTTGGAAAATGATGATGAGAGGTCCTCGTCTGGTTGATAATCAGTAATCATTAGCGGTAGAGTTTGGAAATGCAGGGCGGCTGAACTTACCGGCAGCGAAGCCGACGAAGCCGGGAATGCCTGCCATCGTCCTGCAGAGTATAACTTTAGACTTGACGGGAAGGTTATCTGATAGTTGGGATGCTCTAGGGGTCTTCGAATTGATGTCCCCTTAGGGATCGACAATATGGTGCTTGATGGCGAAGGGCTTTGTCTTGGCACTGAGATGGACCCAATGTCGATCGGTCTAGCCGCTAGAAATGTCTCGTAGTTTGGAGATTGGAATTCGAAGCGTTAGATATGCACCAAAATATCTCCCGTGTCTCAAGCTCGCAAATTCCAAGTATCGGATGATAAGAAAGTTTGGCGTTGTCGTCGTGAGGCAAGTTAGCGTGGAGAAAAGGGGCGCGAAGGCGTGAATGCGGGCGTAGGGCGAGTGTATCGGTTGGAGGGTGGTTTGGTTTGGTTTGGGTTGGATAAACGAGTGACGAAGAGACTAGCTCAAAGAATTGAATAATAATTGCAACCTAGGTTGCCATGGAAAGGAACATCTAAAAAATAGTCAGTCCACAGGATATCGATTGCAACTTGTGCGAGCGATATTCGATAATTTGCTGCGTGGTTGGAGTGTGACGGGGAGGTTGTAGGAGTTAGGTGTCTGGGAGAAGAGAAAGCGACGAGGATGGAACGCCCGCCGACTCCCGTGGGTAGCGGGTGTGGGTAGTTGGGCGATACCTAAGTGGTAGAGGGGGGGAAGGGAACAAAGAATGGGAGCATAACGGCAAGGTACAAGGGTCTAGTTCGGCTTCTTTAACGAGGATAGCCTGGGCGAAACATCC
Organism: Hypoxylon sp. FL1150; assembly: GCA_022495205.1. NCBI lineage: Eukaryota > Fungi > Ascomycota > Sordariomycetes > Xylariales > Hypoxylaceae > Hypoxylon > Hypoxylon sp. FL1150. The sequence goes on along the minus strand of MU376299.1, from coordinate 15,324 downwards.
TCAAGGTTCAAGGAGCTAGAAAATGGGCCAATTTGCGGGTACGTACTGTAGAATCGTCGTACAATGTATTCCGTACAGAATATCGAAATTGCCAAATTAGGCGAAACAAACTGGCCCGGCAGGGAAGAAGGGAAGTTTCTCATTGGCTCGCTAGTCGCTGCTACATATTCCCTCAGCCCTTCAATGGATGTTCCGATATTCTGTCAGGTACTAGATAATAAGGGAAATATATAAAGAGTTCCTATTCTCCTCTAGGTATTTTCCCTCAATGATTGTGCTTTCAATTTACACCAAAAGAGAGAAATGCATTCTGTCAAACCAACAGGTAAGATAGCGGGATAGTTAGGTGTGAGTACACCTAGCTCCTACGTTGGTAGTTACTAGGTATTATTCCTGGAAATTTGTTCGCGACCGATATTGAAAATGTAGGGCCAGACCATCGTACCGCACGCCAACATCCAATGGGTCCTTCCAACCCATTCCGCTCGCCTCTGGCCCCCGCACGTACTGGCTTGCGTTATTTCGATCAGATGTACGCACGTCTAACGGCAAAGCAAGACCTGATGGTGTACAAGCAATATCTTTAAAATGACCCGACTTCCCCTCAGCTTCGATCTCGTCGAATTGAATATCAACTTCAGGATGGAGTTTTTGCTGCCAGTATCCTAGGTTGGTAGACAAACAATCAAAGGTCTACTCGGGGCCAGGCGAATCTAATATAGGTATATAGCTTTCTCTTCAGCTACCACTAGTAACCAGTAGGTACTTCCCTAAGTAGGTATTTGGGAGATGTTCGCCGATTTTACCGCGAGAAATTACCAGATGCAAAAACGCATTACCAGCTTATAGCCTCATCGCCCATAGATCATATATATTCTGTTGGTGGGATAGCTGCAAATTAGATGGGTACCCCTAACATCATGCAAAAAAATCACAACTGGCGTTCCGAGTTACATGAGATAGGAAGAGTTATACCACCCAACACACATTTTGCAATATATCATGATAGATCTTAGTTGGTAATTCACATGCTTGCAATTTTCCGATACTACCTAGGACAATGCCCCTATATGATCCCCTTGGGCTTTCAGCCCATGGCTATTTAACGTAAGGAGTATGTCACTTGACTTACCTTTTTGATTAGAGAGGCTGGATCAATTTGGTTGAATGGTGCAATAGAGTAGCTAGAAAGTTGAAAACATTACATAATACGAGAATCGTATATAGAACTAGATCTTGATGCCCTAGAGTTAAGGCTGACAGTCAGTTGACCGCGACGCTTGTTAGGTGTCATACGCGACGCTCTTTGCCGATATCTACTAGGTATTAGTTCAACACATATCTTCGTAACATCCAGAGGAGCATAAGTGTACGCTATTGGTCTTAGTAAGAGGCTCAAGTTAATTTCAAAGCCAATTCGAAATTCCTTGCTCAACTCATTGATCCTTCGAGGCGGTCTATCGTGGTACAAGCCTTCTCTTAAGTATTCTCTTAGGAATAGTCCTGTAAGTTGAGTACAACGCCGCTAGGTCTATCTCAGATATCTGGGTAGATAGACCGCGGAATATATGATTGGTAGCAATTTGGCGGCGAGCAAGTTGACGAGTTAGCATGATGCTGATGTGAGCGTACATATGGTAGGCAATAGATGCTCGGAATTAGCGGCGAATTATGGTTACCAAAATCTGGCACCGCCTCAACCGAAGTACCCACTTGAAGATTCGTCTAGCCCAATGAAGCTGTCCCATTTCCACAAGCGCCTCCTATTCAGTGTTGCTATTTTTAATCAAAACGGACCCCTATGGGCCCCAAAAACGCGAAGGAAAATGCTATTGTTCGTCTCGGCATGGACTCTCTTAGCGAAGATTTGCACCTGAGAGTTTGTATACTTCGTACTTTCATAGAAAAATCCAATTCTTTCGCGACCAGGCTCTGAAATAGACTCATAAACAACGACACAGAACGCGCGCAACCGTAAAGAGTTTATATCGTGCAGAAGATTCGTTAGAGACATATGTACGCGTAAGGTGCTGGGGAAATTATGGGGTCTAGTTTCAGGCTAACAAGATCTGAGGTCGCCAACAACTGCTAAACAGCCCCTGATGAGTACAGTAAAGCACAGTGCCATACTTACTATGGTTTCAGTGACTCGTATTCAGAAATACAATTTGCATCGCATGGGCTTATCATCTTCCGAAGATATTAAAAAAATGCTCACTATCGCAAAATCTTCGAAAAGTCTTCAAATAATGGCGAGATACCTACATAGTCTTACTTGTGAAGATGGAATGCTGGCGGTGATACTTTTGCGAACCTCGCGTCTCATCCTTCTATCCTTCATCCCTGTGCTGACTTGCATTGCGCCTTGCCAGGGCAGCCAGGTCCATGTTATTTGCCAGCTCGTTCTTGTGGCTGAAGCCCCAGAGCTTGGATCCATTTCCGAGACTTGCAGACTTGCTATTTCAAAGGAGCGCTATACACTTTTCTTTCAATGAAATATACTTCTTTCTATAGGTCTTTCATCTTGTGACCGGAGCGTCTCACCAGATTAATAGAAAGGAGGGTGACGTTGTAGAATATGCATCAAGAGAATGCATCACGAGAATTCTATAGATGCATACATATATGAGTGACGTAGGTGGTAACGGGAGTTGTAGCGGTGGTTGCTCATGTTGTCGGGAGCAAGCAACGAATAAGGTTGACACCTGCTAAACAGACGAAATCAAGCCAACCATAACCTAGCGCATTAGAACAACTTGGCGGTAGCATAGCACTAATACTCATAATACGAATGATTAGTGGCCCAGAGACGGGCATTCCCATTCATCAGAAGACCAGCTAGCGCCGCACCGCAGTAACGTAACGGCCGAGTCGCCTGTAATTCGATGCTAAGCCACATACATGTACCTAGTACACCCCTGGTCAAAGTGATGAGTTTGTACAGTATCACTGTATCAGCTTGCAATAGGTGGGTACTTGCCGTGTATACTCTATTCGTTGCCGTAGCTGGCGTTCCGGTTTCCTGCATGTCTCCTTTTAACTGGGTGCTAGTGACCTCTCATAAGACCATATGAGGTGCTTCCAGCTGCCGATCCTGGCCCAACCTGAAAAAGAAAAATACGAACCTCTGCCCTTTCTTCATTTCTCCCCCTTAGAACCCTATTCAACCCATCGCGTCTCCTCTATGTGTTTTCGAGCATAGGGTGATTGTATCATCAAATCGCTCGACGCTCTTTTGGCCTTTCATTAATATTCTTGCAGCTTTAGACTCCGCCTGCAAACAGGCCGCACTCGCTTTAATATCTTTGTTCTCCTGTGGGGGAACTTCGATACTCGCGTGGCCCCTTGGATCTGACGCAACTGGTGTGAAGTTACTAGTTAACTAGACTTCATCACAAGCCACGAAATAATACCAGATTTACGTTCGCTAATTCGCATTTGCGCTTATCAACGCCTGGCCTGGCCTGATAATTAAGATGGCGTACAACGGCAGCCACGGCCACGAGTATGATGGTCATAGGCTTCAGGACATGCCTGCTGGCAGCACGGTAAGGCTTAACCTAACCTTAACCCACCCCATCGGGCTCATGCCATGCGCGGTCACACAGCTAATTCAGACTTCATTAATAATAGTATCATCTGCCTCCTCAAGATCAAGACGAAGATGAATCGCGAAACCATCTCCTAGGCCAGACTCCTGGTCAACACTACGAGCAAGATCGGTTGGGCGCTGGCACTCCTCCCGTGCGCCCCGTCTCGGCTTACTCCCTAACCGAATCATATGCTACTACTGCACCTCCCACCACCCAGTCACCCGCACCTCAGTATGGCGGCGAGTATGTCGGCGGCTATGGAGGTCCCCAACTCGAGGATAGCGGCTTCGGTTATGGTAGACCTGCATCTACCGTCGACAGCGACGAGAGTTGGCTCCGTCGTCAGCAGCCTGGCGGTGGTGCTGGTGGTCTGAAGCGCTATGCTACCCGAAAGGTGAAGCTAGTTCAGGGTTCCGTCCTCAGTGTCGATTACCCCGTCCCCAGCGCTATCAAGAACGCCGTGCAAGCTAAGTACAGAGATGCCGAGAGCGGTAGCGGCGAATTCCTCAACATGCGATACACCGCTGCTACATGCGATCCCAACGATTTCACCCTAAAGAACGGCTACGATTTGCGACCTCGAATGTATAACAGACACACGGAGCTTCTGATCGCTATCACCTACTACAACGAAGACAAGCAACTTTTTGCCCGAACCCTTCACGGTGTCATGCAGAACATTCGCGATATTGTCAACTTGAAGAAGTCTACTTTCTGGAATAAGGGCGGTCCCGCCTGGCAGAAGATCGTCGTCTGCTTTGTCTTCGACGGTATCGACAAAGCTGATAAGGAGACTTTGGATGTTTTGGCGACCATCGGTGCCTTCCAAGATGGTGTCGTAAAGAAGGAAGTCAACGGCAAGGAAACCGTTGCTCATATCTTCGAGTACACTACTCAACTGTCCGTCACGGCGAACCAGCAGCTCATCAGACCCATGGACGACAGCCCCCAGACCCTGCCCCCCGTTCAGATGATCTTCTGCCTTAAGCAGAAGAACACCAAGAAGATCAACTCCCACCGATGGCTATTTAATGCTTTCGGCCGAATTCTGAATCCCGAAGTCTGTATTCTTCTTGATGCCGGTACGAAACCCGGACCCAAATCGCTGCTCGCGCTTTGGGAGGGTTTCTACAACGACAAGGATCTGGGAGGAGCTTGTGGTGAGATTCACGCTATGTTGGGCAAGGGCGGCAAGAAGCTGCTTAACCCCTTGGTTGCTGTCCAAAACTTCGAGTACAAGATTTCCAACATTCTTGACAAGCCTCTCGAGAGTTCATTCGGTTACGTGTCTGTGTTACCCGGTGCCTTCTCTGCTTACAGGTTCCGAGCTATTATGGGCCGACCGCTGGAGCAATACTTCCACGGTGACCACACACTCTCCAAGATTCTCGGTAAGAAGGGTATCGAAGGCATGAACATTTTCAAGAAGAACATGTTCTTGGCCGAGGATCGTATCCTGTGTTTCGAATTGGTTGCCAAGGCAGGCTCTAAGTGGCATCTGACTTATATCAAAGCTGCCAAGGGTGAGACTGATGTACCCGAAGGAGCGCCCGAATTCATCAGTCAGCGACGACGTTGGCTCAACGGTTCGTTCGCCGCCTCGCTCTACTCTCTGATGCATTTCGGCCGCATGTACAAGAGTGGACACAATATTCTCCGCATGTTCTTCTTGCACATCCAACTTATCTACAACGTCGCGAACGTCTTGTTCACCTGGTTCTCTCTGGCTTCATACTATCTCACAACAACGGTTATTATGGATCTTGTTGGTACTCCTACAGCTCCTGGTCCTAATTCTTCAGAACGACACGGATGGCCCTTTGGTGATAGAGCTAGTCCTATCATCAACATCATTCTCCAGTATATGTATCTTGCTTTCCTCATTCTACAGTTCGTCTTGGCTCTTGGTAACCGTCCCAAGGGTTCCAAGTGGCAGTACATTACTTCGTTCGGTGTCTTCGGTTTCATCCAGCTCTACATCCTTATCCTTTCCGGTTACCTCGTCGTTTCTGCTTTTTCGGCTGAAAATCTAAACACAGGCGAAAGCGCTGGTGATGCTCTTAAGGATATGTTCACCGGTCAGTCTGAAGTGGCTATTATTATCCTGGCACTGCTCGCTACGTTCGGTTTGTACTTCGTTGCATCATTTATGTACTTGGACCCATGGCACATGTTCCACTCCTTCCCGTACTATATGGTCCTCATGTCGACATACATCAACGTCCTGATGGTCTATGCCTTCAACAACTGGCACGATGTCTCGTGGGGTACCAAGGGTTCAGACAAGGTCGAGGCTTTGCCTGCTGCTCAAGTCGTAAAAGACGAGAAGGGAGATGCGGCCATTGAAGAAGTCGACAAGCCTCAGGAGGATATCGACAGCCAGTTCGAGCAGACAGTCAAGCGCGCTTTGACTCCTTTCAAGCCCGAGGAGGAAGTCGAGAAGCCGGACCTCGAAGATTCGTACAAGTCTTTCAGAACTTCGCTAGTCATCACTTGGCTATTCACGAACTGCGCTCTCATCGTCGGGGTTACTAGCGATAATCTCTCTGCATTCGGTATTGGGGTAAGTTTAATGTTAACCTGAGCAACCAATAGACGGTATACTAACTTGGAAACTTAATAGGGCACGACGTCTGACAGAACAGCTCAGTTCTTTAAGTTCCTGCTGATTTGTACTGCCATCCTTTCGCTGATCCGATTCATCGGCTGCTGCTGGTTCTTGGGCCGAACCGGAATCATGTGCTGCTTCGCCAGACGGTGAAGCGGGGTTGTGCTTGGGCGTAGTTGGGTTCTTAAAGATTTATACCCCCAGCATGTGTATAAATGTAGTCTGTCATCTCTCTCCCCGAGTGGCCTGGCGTCGTTGAAGACTGTCCTTTTTATAACACAGCTGGATAGATGTGATGGGCTAAGGGGGGGCAAGGGGCAAACATTCATGGCTTTTTGCAAAGATAAGGAAAGGAAGAGATTCAGAAAAGTTTTCGCGGTCTACGCCATGATCTGTTCAACTCGCGCGGCATTGCTTTCGGCGTTGTTGGCTTCTCCTTTATATACTCCTAATGTGCCTAAACTAAATAATTGAGGTCGTTATGATATGAAATTCTGATGATATTTATAACGTGGTTATGAGAATCGAATCTTAATGTTGTCGTAGGTTACCATTGTCTAATCTACCTCCTAATCTAGGTACCTCACGGTGGTATAGTCCTCGTAGTAGCCCGGGGAGGTGTGCTATAGTCATATAGGAGGTACCTTGGTGAGCTATGTCTGCTGTCAGCTACCCCGCCAAATATTTTTACAGCTCCAGCATCACCCAAGTACCCCTCTACTTCGTCTAAAGATTTTGACATCTAATTACCATAATTAGTGGCGCTTGCCAGTAATCTACTTTGCATCGCTCTAACTATCGTTTTTTCCTCCAACCGAGATAAATCCTTCGACATCAGAGAAACGCGTATACCCAAACGTCGAGCCATCATGGAGTCCCTAGAAGCGATGCAGACGAGACATCGCAAAGAGCAGCGCGATCTCCAAGGACGAATCACAAGCAAGAAGAAGAATGCGACGAAGAAGACGCGAAAGGGCGTCAACGACGAATGCGCCGAGCTCGAGCGGCAATTGAAAGAGAAGCAAGAGCAGGAAATAGCTACATTAAACGGCGACGGCGGTAGTAATAGTAATACTGAGAACACGCTCGACGGAGCAGAGGAACAAGACGAGAAATCTATAGACCAGCCAGCCAATGGCGCGACGCTAGACGGCATAGCACAGCAATTAGAACAAACCTCGATATCGTCTACGGCACCCTCGCACCCCGATCCCGAATCCTCCTCGTCACAACAGCAGCAGCAACAGCAACAACAACCACAACCCAAGAAACGCAACCGCCAAAAGGAACGCATGGCGCGCCGCGCCGCCGAGCAAGAATCCGCGGCCGCCGCGGCAGAGCAGGAAGCATCCGGCATGACGGACCACCGCGAGATCGAAAAGACGTACCTGCTCGAGGAGTTCAAGGCCCACGGCCTCGTCGAGAAGGAGATCCAGCCCGACGGCCACTGCCTCTTCTCCGCCGTCGCCGACCAGCTGCGGGACCGCGGGGTACCGCTAGCAGGATCGGAGGACGAAGCAGCAGCGAGAGGAAGGCCGGCGTACCGCGTGGTGCGCGGGAGGGCGACCGACTACATGGAGGCGCACGCGGACGACTTCGCGCCGTTCCTGGAGGAGCCGCTGGAGGGGTACGCGAGGAAGATGCGGGAGACGGCGGAGTGGGGCGGGCAGCTGGAACTCGCGGCGCTGGCGGGCGCGTACGGCGTCGAGATCAAGGTGCTGCAGGACGGGAGGACCGAGACGATCGAGCCGAGCGCGGGGAGGGGAGACGGGAAAGAGGGAGAGGGAGAGAGGCAGACGATATGGCTTGCGTATTACCGGCACGGGTACGGGCTCGGGGAGCATTACAATTCGCTGCGGAAGGCGTAGGGGAAGAGTGGAAGCCTTGCCAGAAGCGATGTCGTAGGTGGGAGACGGCATACGAGGTGGCTGAGCTCAGTGGAAGCCATGCGAGTTTCTGACTTGCCTATGCGCTGCTTTGGCAGTTATTGATAGACTTATTGCACACTCTTGGGATAGCATTAGACCCGTAGAGCGGCTTCATGAAAACATACATCATATAGACATTGGGCATAGGCAACAAGACCGTACACTCGGGCTACTTCAAGATAGACCGACTCAATCCCGAAGTTAAGAATTAGCCTTACAGATGTCTCAGGATACCAGCTCTCGATTTTGACACAACACTATCTGAGACAGACCCAACGACTTAAGTTATTCTGCGAAACTCCTTCGTCTCAACGCAAAAAAGCTCTCTACCTCGATTCCGGTAGTCCTGAGTACAATTGGGATAAATACGTGTTTTGAATGAACCAGCGCCCAAGATAGACTGATGGTTAAAGTATGGAAACAAACCTAATCTTCCATAGACCAAAGTTATCAGCGATATAATGTTAGGGGAGTTTGGCCGAGTGGTTAAGGCGTTGTGTTTAGGTCTTCTGTTCGACTTTCGTCAGGACACCCGAAGCCCGCAATGGGAAACCGCGCAGGTTCGAATCCTGCAGCTCTCAAGTTCATTAATTTTTTTCGGCGTGCCCACTTGGTCGAACAAACAGAGGGTTTATAAGGCCTTGGGCGGACTATAACGGCCTGACTCGGAATGGGTAGCGTGGCCGAAGTTGAGGGCGAGCGGTGAACTAGTAGTGCTAGCTTCCGACGACCGACGACTGGTGTGGTGCAGTTGTGAACGACCCAAAGTTAAGGAAATACACACTGATGAATGAATATCTAAGACATAGCCGTCGGCCACTGCGTGTAAGAGCAGATGCTCTTCTGCTAGCTTGCTCTAAATTTTGAATTCTTTGTTCTCTTTTGCTATGGCAACTGAGACTATGATGCCAGGGGTTTGCTCACAAGTTTACAACTTTACTCTGATCTAGTTTGGTGTGAAGACTAATCGCATTTCTATTCATCTAGGGAAATCTATCTAGACTACCTCTCATCGAGGTCGCTTGAGTGGGTGCGCTTCTGTGTTCAGGACATACTCGTCCAGGCTGATCACATCCGGCGGAGAGAAAATCAAGTAGAAGTACTTGAGTGTTTCAGCCGGCCAGAAACTCTGCTCGAAGTTAGCATTTATCGCACTTCTCAGTTGAGAACGACCTTACCTCCATGGAGTCAGTCTTTGCAGTCTCTCCTTGAGCAGTGACATCGGAAATCGCTGAGAACGCCAGCTCGGTTTCCGTTGCCTTGCGAATGGACTGAAACATCCTCCAGGCTGCGTCTTGGTATTCCGGCTTCCCCGTTATGCGGTACATCATGAACACGCTCTCGATCGCTTCGGGGCGTAGAAGGTATCGCGCATCTCTGGCGTTTTGGAATCCTTTCCTGAGGGCTTTGTTGCCTTTCGCTTCCCACTCCTTCTCGTTCCAATCGCACGCCTCTAGCGTGGGACACGGAAGAAGCCCAAATATCTCCGGCATGATGCCAGTTGGCATCGAGTCGTACGCCCAGACACAGCCGCGTGTTACTTTCTCGCCAATTTCAAGGTGCTCCTCGGCATTGAAGAGCTTTCCGCCTAAGCCAAACATACCTGTACGAGGGTCAGAGGTTGCAGATGACGAATTCGAGATTGAGAGCACTGCTTACCACCAACGAAGCACGCCAGGTGCTGCCCCTCAGGGTGCAACCTGACGCCTGAATCCTGCGAGACGTATGCGTTGCCCGAGAATAAGATATCGGCTTGGTCGGGCACCATTGGCCTGAAGAGGAGATGCTTCGTCGCCGTCTCCATTGCGTCGCGATACAGCTTCTCGTATACGGGCTCCAGCCCGCCCAGCAGGGCATACATCTTGGGAAACATCTCGTAGAGCGAGTCCGCCAGGGCGCCGAAGGTAAAGTCGTTGTCCTGGGTCAATCGGAGGTTCGCCATATCGAAGAACGTAGGCCACATGCCTGGAAGCCTTGTCGAACTCTGCGTGCGGTCGAGTAGTCTTGTGATTCTGTCGATTGCATCGTAATATTTATTCTCACCCGTTATCTGGGCCAGCCGAGTGAACTCTAGGCACGAAGAAGTAACCGCCGCGGAAGGATCGCGCGTGCCAGGTCGTAGTGTCCCCTCTTTCGCTTTGTCGAAGTCGAACCAGAAAGGCGGCATCCGCGTCGAAGTATCGAAAGCTGTATACAACATATCGCCTAGTTCGATGGCCTTTCGCAGCAACACCGTCTCTCCACTGAGATCGTAGGCGCTCAATAAACCTCCTAGATGCCGAATGGTGGTTTCGAAGAAGTTACAGGCCGTTTGATCTGTCTTGGCCCAATCAATCGTCGCAACAGCAGCAACGGCCTCGTAGAACTCCGCCCTCAAGTCCATGATCCAGAGAGTGTCCAGCGTATCCACCAGGGTCGCCGCCCAGCCGCCAAATACGTTCTTGCCCTTGCCGGAAACTGGTGTCAGTTCGTCGGACATCCACGCGTGCTTCTTGTAGCTCGTCCAGGTCTTGAGGAGTGCGTCCTTGACTTCGCTGCGACGGTTTGCGAGAGTCTGGGTTCGAGCTTTTCCTAGCGAGCTCGCATCTGCCTTGAAAGCAAATTGAACCTTGGGGAGATCCCGCGGCTTCCCCTTGGGCAGAGATGCTATCTCTGATTCGGGGACGGGATGCCGTTGTGGCAGAGTCGACCAGTCGAAGCTGCTTGGGACATATGCATAGTCGCGAGGTTTGGGTACTTCTTCTTCTTCTTCTTTGTACCGCGGAAGTAAACTGGCAAATAAGTAGAGCGCGCATATGCAGAATACGATTACTACGAAGCGGTTCGACCGCCGCAGTATCGTAGCCATAGTGCTTTGCATGTTACTATGGTAATTCAGTAGCTTGTTCTCGAGTTTTCGACCATTTCTCTACCTGGGTATGTATGGGAGAGAAGGTGGTTTGGAAGTTTTGCTGGTCAATTGCAATTCATCTTAAAAGGAAACCACAGTGCTTGCTGGCTGCCTGGTCTGGGTTACACTGCGGTCGTACATAAAGTGACAAACCGTTGGGACGACCAGACGACTTGGACCAATGACAAGGATACTGTTGGCTGAAACAGTGACTCGGGATCGCGCATATATTGATCGGGACCCATCGATATGTCACGAGTTCGCGCCCAGAATCAGAGGTGATCAACCAACACAAAATAATAAAACGCCAAGCTGTAGCGCTTTAATCCACTTCCGATTGATATTACACGACCAATATAAACAACCCGACAGCATCATTAGGAGCATGGGGCTGAACATACGGGGTGGTATACTTACAAGTATATTATCCCCCGGAAAGCGAGTTATGTAGGATTTTCCTCCGTTATGGGTTCATTGAGTCTTCTCGATCGTCCTGGATGCAATGAAATCAATATACCTTCTCCTCGTGACCTTGGTTGCTCCAGTTTGTACAACAACCTGTGAAGAAGTCAGTCCGTTTCAGCTGCCGATTAAAGATGTTCAAGTACTACCAAACATCTCGGAATCTTTCATGAGAGGAATTTCCCTGTCCGTCGGGACGCCGCCTCAAGATATAGTGCTGTTGCCATGGCCGTTAGTCATTTGCTTCCCCCTTTTATCCTATCAGTCTTATAAGAAATATTAGGGAGCTAAATAACACATGGATCTACGACCAACAAGCCTATTGCGATTCTTCTATCATCTGGAACAATGTCATCTGTCAAGTGCGCCGCGGGAACTATTATCTGGAGGGAAACTCGTCCACTATTGCGAAGTCTGACGATATAATTGCCGCTGGCGGAGCGGGTACGGAGACACAAAGTTCTGGAAGTGAGTTGGGCATTGGAAAATTTACCACGTCGAGTCTCGCGGGAACGGATACCTTCAGTCTCAACTCCACCACAACCCTCAGCGCCGCCTTTCCCTTTGGTATACCTAGGTTGTCGTGGGATCATGGCTATACAATGTTGCATGCCATGGGCATGGGGACAAACTCGACATTTCTCACCACCCTACTCCAAACTGGACGAATAGGGTCTCGAGTATGGTCCATATTCTGGGGTCGCATGTGGGTGGACGATGAGGATGCCATTGATGGCTCTATCGTGTTTGGTGGCTTCGACCAGCAAAAGACCCTAGGGAAGAACTATACCCAGCCTCTCGATTTCAGCGACACCACCGGGTGCTGGACTGGAATGAAGGTTCAAATCTCCAAGCTCAATCTCAACTTTCGCAACGGAGACGATGTGGATCTTCTTCCTGCCAATACCTTAATCGACGCATGTATCGTGCCGCAGCGTCAACTGCTCTTGGAAGCCCCAGGCACGATAGTTCAGACGTTCGAAAAGGAAACCGGTATGGAAAGCTATGCAAGATCCTACGGGTTGCACTGGTCGTCGTACTTATATAATACTTCAGACCTGTAAGTTATCCCCAATATTATCTTCTGCTCGACGATTGAGATCTCACATCCGTATCCGTAGCTTTGACGGGGACTTGACCATCTCTCTGTCTACAGGTCTGGATATCCGCATTCCCAATAACCAGTACCTGGTCCCGTACGTCGACATCGATCGCAATGGTTCTCGCATCATCGATACGTCCGTACGAGAACTTCTGGTTAACGGCTTATCGGACCAGCCTGCCACACTCGGCCGGTATTTTCTCACGGCGGCCTATTTGATGGTCGATCTCGACTCTAATACATTCACACTTTGGCAAGCGAACCCCACGCGAGATAGTAAGCTGGTGTCTGCTGCAGCGAACCGTGCTACCGATAGCCAATGCGTGAATGACACTTCTATCCCGGGTTCAAATGGGACTGCCTCTGATCTCTCGCAAGCCCCGCAACAAGCAAATGGACTCTCCGGCGGGTCGATCGCGGGCATAGTCGTGGGTGTGATCGCAGGGCTTGCAGTCCTAGGCCTGGGGGTGTTTTTCTACCTCCGGCGGGCTCGTAACGGTGCCCAGTTTACGCAGAGCGACGAGGCGACCCCGGCCATGGGTGATCAAAGCCGTGTAGACCAGAACTCGGGACTTCAACACCCGGACAGTACGAAGCAACTGCAAGCCCCAATTCACGAACTCCGCGGGTCGCCTGCAGCCTTGTCCGAAGTGAGTGGGCACCACAACTATGTGTATGAGATGAATGGCGATGAAAGGTATGCAGGCCGGACGCACTAGGTCGTAAGACCGCATGTTGATACACCATGTAGAGCGCACCGTGGGTAGGAAAGACTCGACTACCTTGTTCCATAATTTTTCTGTTGACCTAGTGAGGTCAAACTTTCAAAGCGAGAGCTTCGTTGCAGAGAATCATTATCCAACAATCAGCCAATATGCCCGCCGCAGCGATCGACGTAGTGTAGACGAACTCGTTACAGCAATGCGTCGCTCGTGTACGGCGCTCTGCTCTTCTGCCCCCTCGTTTCGGAAGATCTCGACCGTGTTTAGCCCGTCACCCGGTCTGTTCAGGAATTCCCTGTCGGAACCTTCCGACGGGTGCTGGAAACGATTGTAAAAGCCCCGGTTTTGCTTTTGAGCTTGTTTTTCATGCTGGACTCTTGGGGTCTGTGGCGTCGCACAATTCTCCTTGAGGTCGGCCGACATCGGCGCTGCGCGTGGTCCGGACGGACAATCCGTAGCGTGTCTTCAGGGGCGTTCCAAATTCGTATTCCCCTCGGCCAAAGTGGCTTATAAACGGGAAGACAGGTAGCTTTCATGACGTGAACAGCTAGCCATAGCTCCGCTTTGGCCAATGACACTGCAGCTTAATTAGCCAAGAGTATCTTGGAAGCCTTGAGGAGATCTTATGTTTACGATATCGAGCGTGAAGCCGATAAGGACATCTCAGACGGATGATATTGGTGATGATGGCGCTGCATAGCAGTCAACAGTTAGTCTATCGCGTCTAGGTATCGTGACGGGCTTCAATCGAGGCCAGTCCTTACAACCCTTCCATGAGAAAGATACCACAGGCTAGGACTCGAGGTTTAAAAGGCATCTGCGTATAGCAAACGGCCCAAATTGGTAGGATCAGTACGAATGCATCAAGAATAATATCCAGAATACCAGCTATGGGGTTAAATGGGTGAAGATTGAAGCAGCCGCCCGGAATACTAGTGTCCCGGAATGATGGGGTCGGCATGCAATGAACGAGGTTGGCACTTTCGATTGCGATTAATATGCATGGCGGTGCTGATGGCCAACAGCATCGTCGACACCCTGTAGTAAGGGCCTATTGAGGATATGCGTCGACACAAGCAATATCGCCATTCTGACGGTGTCATCAGCGGCAAAGCTGAGAACGGATTCGGACCGAATCACCCTCGACTCCAGTTGGATCCCAATGCCGTGAAGCCATGAACGCGTAGTACCTAGCAAGTCGAAGGCTTGCCTTCAAGGTAACCTGCGCCTGGGTGAAGAGTCGGAGGTCGGCGGAGGTTTCAATGTGGCGGTAATTGCTGCGACATCCTCCCCTCTATCGAATCTTGGATTTGTGCGTCAAGTTAGTACTATTGAGAATCTACTAGGTAACTTGCGTGATTAAGTTGAAGGCATCGCCAGCATGGAGTCCTGCTTTCAATATCGAACTTGCGCCAGATGCGCAGGATGACGGCCCCGGTCGCGACATTCGATCAGCCAGCGATTGCACCGATCTTGTGCTGGCTGTACTCTCCGAGCGCCATTTCGAGTACGTCGATGGCCTCGATCTGAGTTATCAGCAGCGCTTGAAAAGATGCCGTAGCCATTTGGAAGGCGCATGCGAGCGTGCGACATGTAAAGGGAATGAGAAAGCAGGAACAGGAGAGGGGAGGGTGAGCCGACATGTTTTTGGATTGGTCACATACCTATCGACTTCTCCTCTTAGACGAAAAGAAGATCGCGGTGGCAATGTAGGAATACTAAGAGTCGGAGGTACGCTAATTGCTATTAATACGATGGTCCATTTGACCAAAATCCGCCATACTAACAAAATACAATATATTTAATAAGTTAACTGTGGTCCTAACATTGTACCCCCCATAATTACAAGGCCCTAAGCATTAAAGCCCCTTGTAATATTAGCGCATTTTAACGCATTATATTTTATAATTTATAATAATTTAAATATATATTTTAAATATATATTTTAATATTTAAAATTTTTTATTTATTTTTTTAATAAATATATTAAATATTTTATAATTATAATATTTTATAAAA